>JBBBDQ010000866.1:890000-1167500 GCA_037127315.1 Ascarosepion bandense | reverse complement strand
CAGGATTTGAACCTGCGACCCCTATCCACATAGGGGAATGTTACACATTTTCGTAACATAAATTTATTGTAAATAATCAGGCCGGTAGAAATAAATATATAATACTGCTTGATTATAAACAGAATATCTCTCTAATTAAATACGAGTATCGATCAAATATAATGTTCAAACAAATAATTTCAAATTGTCAGTTGTTTATAACCAATTTCGATCATCTTCGTTAATTTCTGTAAGATATATATATATATATATATATATATATATATATATATATATATATATGTATTATTTTTCAGGATATATAATGTTTTAAAAATTGTTGATATAAAATTAACAAAGAGAACACTTTAATCATTAAGAATGAGTAAAAAAATTTTGTGTAACTATAATAATAAGAAGAAGAAAAAGAAGATATTAAAACACAATTAAAACGTTTGTTCTAAAATCGGGCATTATTTTCATAACAATCTAATTTATTTTACCTAAAGGCTTCAATTTCCTTTTTACAATGTTATCGCTTTCTTTTTCATGTGCTGCTTTTCTCTGTTATGACCGCTTCTTCATACGAAATACACAAAAGAATATATTTTCAACTTTGAAATTCTTTAAAAATGCACCAATTCAAGAGTATACACATCTAAGAACGGGATGTCATGTTGAAATCTTCAACTGATTAACTTTTTAGCTTAAATCATAAACAGTTTCCGTTTTCGCTTATTTACTTTATTCCCAAAAGGTAAAGTACAATTGAATGTTATTCAGTTATTGAGTTATTACTTGCACTGACTTACAAGCAGATCTTCTAAAATAGTTGTTGCGCTGTACAAGGTCCAAGAATCACTCGAGGTAAAGGGTTACAGAATAAGAGGCACCACTCCAAAAATGGTGATAATATCATCAAAACACAGGGGCTTCGGAAGTGAAAGAAAAGGAAAAGATTTTATAATGAACCGGGAACCCAATCCGAAAGAGAAAACACGAGATAAACCTCTACTCCTACTCAAAAGATCGGGAGGAGTGTGAACCGAACGATAGGCAAACCTATTGTTACGAGGATGCATTTATATATAATAATAATAATAATAATAATAATAATAATAATAATAATAATAATGTCTCAAAAGTTGTCGTAAGGGATTCTATTGAGTCCTACGTGTTATTCCAAAAATGTTTTAATTCATGAAGTAGTCGAAACAATAAGAAAATTAGAAATAGAACGTTTGGAAGGTACTAGAATGATCGAAAATGTTCCAGTAGAATCGAGAGAATTCGAAAGGTTCTAGAAATATGCAAATTAGGTGTTAGCCACTATAAAAATAGGTTTTGGGCGGTGAGTAGTTAGTTGTTACCAGGGTTTGCTGATGTTATCATCTCCGGTTTTGATTCAAGGATTTATATCCAGCTGAAAGAATCTATAAGAAAAGTTACCGACCTACTAAGACCAGAAAGAGAACCTCAAGGAACTATATGGTTAAATACGTATTTTTGACTCTTTCATTGACCAGGCTAATAATTATTCTTTATATACTCATTTAAGGATTTCCAAAAAGTGTAGCATTTAACTTCTACGCCAACTTTGCCTGCCAGTAGTAAACTCTGTTTTTCTTTTTGAATGCAAAAACTGTCTACTTGTACATATTTTTATTTAATGTTTTTTGTAAATTAAATATTTATATGTGATGTTAATCTCTGAGTTTTGATCAATCATTTTTTTTTCTTTTGTTACGCTTAACACGTAACACTATATACTCCTATTAAGCCTATCTTTCGATACCGTTTTAGGAAAAATTCCTCGGGTTTTGAAGTGAAAAGTTTTCAACGAACTCTTGAATGCGGTAGAACAAACCAACCGAGTTCCAATTTTTATTTTTCTGTTATTCTTGTTGTTGCCATGAAGGAAAATAACATTTTTAATCCTCTATGTATGCTGCCACTACCGTGCAAAAACTAAGGTATGTTAGTTTACTCCAAATTTATTCCTAAATGCATGATTTGAGGCTTGGATGATATATTTCTCATTATAATTGGTTCCTCAAAACGATTCAAACTGATATATCAATTAAATTACAATCAGTTAAATATATCAATTAAATTACGATCAATTACATATTTTAATTAAATTACAATCAATTGGATTACTGTACTACAACAACACAAATTACACATATTATTCAACAATATTTTTTTTAATTATGCACTTTTGCACGATGCACATACTTATATTTTCCCACACAACTAGCAAAAGATAATGATGATTCTCTAAACTTAGCTGTGGCACACGTCTAAAAGTATAGGGCACCCGATGAGGATCAAACTCACTTCTCAGACGTAATGGTTCTCTAACGAGACAAGCTTGCTAACCATTACGTCACGTCCAGGTACGTGAAACATATCCAATGGTCTTCAAAGTATTATTGGATACAATAAGTAAAACCATATTTTATCTTGCCACAAAATGCATACATTTACAAAGAGGTGATGAGCAAAGACATAAAAGCAGTGTGTAATGTTAGCAAGCTTGTCTCGATAGATCAATTACGACCAAAAAAGTGAGTTCGATCCTCGCTGTGCGTCTCGAACTTTCAGATTTGTGCTACAATCTAAGCTATGCTTAGAATATCATTTGACCACCTCGACGTGGTGTAATGGTTAACAAGCTTGTCTCGTTAGATCAATTACGACTGAAAAGTGAGTTCGATCCTCACTGGGTGCCTCGCACTTTCGGCCTTGTACTTCATCTAAGCTACGCTTAGAAAATCATTTTGGTACTTCAACGCCATGTAATGGTTAGGAAGCTCGTCTCGCTAGATCAGTTACGACTGAAAAGTGAGTTCGATCCTCACTGGGTGCCTCGCACTTTCAGCCTTGTACTTCATCTAAGCTACGCTTAGAAAATCATTTTGGTACTTCAACGCCATGTAATGGTTAGGAAGCTCGTCTTGCTAGATCAGTTACGACTGAAAAGTGAGTTCGATCCTCACTGGGTGCCTCGCACTTTCGGCCTTGTACTTCATCTAAGCTACGCTTATAAAATCATTTTGGCACCTCAATGCCATGTAATGGTTAGGAAGCTTGTCTCGCTTGATCAATAACGTCTGAAAAGTGAGTTCGAACTTCACTTTCCGCCTCGCAATTTCAGCCTTGTACCACATCTAAGCTGCACTTAGAAAGTCACCATAAAAGTAGAATTACTACTGAGATTTCATAATGCGCTTTGCATAAAAGAATTTTTTTTTAATCCAAAGAAGGATCTGCAATGTAATCAGTCCTGACTTGGCATCTCGACTTCCGTCACTTTTCCGCCAACGTGATGCGACTTCCCACTGTCTTTTCTACAAATATGTTCATGGCACTGACGAGCTTTTTTTTCCCTTGTGTTTGGAGCACATGAACTTAAGCGTGCTACTAGATAGGCATCTAGGTCCCACTCTTTTACCGTTGAAATAGATGTAACCTCCTCTTCTACTCTAATAGTTTTTTTTTTTTCTCGCATTTCCCGCTTGTGGAAATCCCTTCAATTTACTTGCTTCCCTGATAACTACAATCTCCAAAAAGTTAAAAGCAACGTCAATTGCCGTCTTCTGTCTCCTTGGATCCCACCCATCTTTTATCCTTTTTCGACGCCCCATGTAACCAGTTCTTTGTTTCCCTGTAATCTCCTGCGCAGTCGTGGCAGTCCCACCTTGCTTGGAGTGAAATGATAAAAAAGCATACGATCTTTTCTTTTAATCGTTATATCAAAAATGATTTTGTTTGTTTGTCTCGTTTACATCTACTTGACTCCACAACTCTCTCTCTCTCTCTCTCTCTCTCTCTCTCTCTCTCTCTCTCTCTCTCAAATTCAAAATTCAATTAAAGCCGCCTTTTTTGAAGATGCCTACCATAATTACTCGTAAAAAACGGTGATATCTACATTTCAGAAACACTCAAAGTGACATGCAGAGGTCAGATTACTTGAAGGACATATTCTTCTTCGTGTGCCGTGTCTCTTCAGAATGTAGGCGATCATGGCCTCAATATTTTTCCTCTTGGTATCTCTCCCAAACCCCGATCCGCCATCCATTTGCTCGGGCCTCAAGTAGGTCTCGCGCTGCTTTCCCTTGTCTCTCTTTCCATCTATCCGTCCTGTGAGTATTAAATTATCCAGGCCCTCCTTCCTCGTTACATGTTCCAGAAACCTCATCTGTTTCTTCCTTATATTAAGTATGAATTTTCTCTTTGTTTCTATCCTCTCCAACACCTCGTCGTTAGTCACGTGCTCAGTCCATATATCCTCAGCATCCTTCTGTAAAACAACATTTCTTCTGCCTCAAGACTCTTATTCATTCTTGAGGAGATCGTCCAACATTCACTACCATATAGAGGGACAGACATCACATAGCAATTCAGCACTCTTTTCTTTGTTTCCAGTGAGATTTTTACTACCCTGGTTAGCTTTTGAAATGCGTCCTTAGACATGGCAATGCGTCTTTGGATCTCTACATCGCATTTTCCATCCTCTGTCAGCATGATTCCCAGGTATTTAAATTTCTTTACTTGTTTTATTTTAGTTTCTCCGACCTGTAGTTGGCATTTTTTGGAGTCTTCTTTTTTGCTGATTACCATACATTCAGTTTTCTTGAAGTTTATGCTTAGTCTTTTCTTCTCGCTTTCACTTGCTACCTTCTGTAGGAGTTCCTGCATTCTCTTTAACGCGTCTGCTATCAACACCGTGTCATCCGCGTGTCTTGCATTGTTGAGATTGTGGCCGCCAATAACGAATCATTGTAAGGGTTTTAATCCTCTCAGAATTGTTTTGCTGTATAAGTTGAATAGATCCGGTGAGAAAACACATCCTTGTCTAACGCCCCTTTCTATTTTTGTATATCTGCTGAGTTCACTTTCTATCCGTACGCAAGCGGTTTGCTGCCAATATAGATTCTTGATTTTCCGAAAATGTCGCGGTTGTCGAGCATCTCTATCTAACCCATCTTTGCGTAGTCTATAAAGCATAGATAGAGGTCTTTCTGCATTTGCATTGCTCTTTCAGATAGCATTCTGAGCATGAATATCTCACTCCTTGTTCCATTTTTAACAAAGCCACACTGTTCGTGTCCTATCTCTGGGACGAATCTGTTCATCTGAATCCGAATGATGAGTTTTGTTATGTAGATCATTAAGCTGATTGTTCATTCTTTTATACCTGGCTTCTTAGATAGTGCTATAAAAATTGATCTGCTTAGGTCCCCCGGTATATTGCCGCAGTTGTAGATTTTGTTTATTATTTCTGTGAGCCTGTCTATGCCAAGGCCTTCTAAGGACATCAACATCTCTATTACAATCCCATCGATCCTGCTGCATTGTTTCTGTTCAATTTGGTCATTACCGACTCCACGAAGATTTTTAAAGCTGCCTTCTTTTAGATTATCGCCTGCCTTTGTGTAAAGCTACATATTTTTATTCGACTTTCGGTTGGTTTGGTATATAAACCAAAACAGTTCTTATAGTTTATACACTATAATTTTGAATGTAGATCAAAAGCTTGTCTAGATTTAAGCTGTAAATCAAAATGGCGTGTAGATCACATACTATATCTGCACCCAAATTTTCATAATTTTCGTCTGGGTGCTCCGATTTTTTTAAAACAATAGCAGCATTCGACTTGAGGATGCTTTACATGAGTAAGTATTTTCTTCTCCACAAAGAATTCCATAACAACGGAATATCTTATTTTTAAGTGGGAAATTTTGAGCTGTTTATACATTGTTTTCGATTTCTTTTGTTTCGTGTTGAATTTCTTTGGATATTTTTACTTTTATTCTTTCAAAAACCGAATTTTTTCATACATGCGATTATAGAATAAATTGTATGCATAAAAATTCTAGATTACTCATACCGAAAATATATTTCAGTGCAATGAAAAAATTACTTAAATATGACTGTATATATTTTGACTACACGGGTCCTGTTAGCTTTCTTTGAATATTTCTACTCTTAATGATTTTAAAAGACAGAATTCATACTTACATATGGCAATAGTCGTCATTTTGTAGATAAAAATCGTAGATTACTGTAGTATTATGTAAATGACTACCTAATTAGCATAGCTAAGGTATAAACTATATAAATGCCCAAATCAGTAAGAGTAGAACAGCTCGCGGTACACGAGTATCGTTTGCTGGCCGGCATAGAGAGAGGTGGGGTTCGCTCCTTTGCCAATAATATTCTCTCAATCTCCGGGGTGCATATACCCCGGCAGGAGGTATTCTTTGGTTTTGGTAGGAGACTAGATTTATTTGACGGTAGATGAGTGAAGCGTCTTCAAATGGGGAAGTACTGAGGGAACTTTATAATTTTAGGATGTGCGTTGAGGAGCATTGGATATCGGCTCGGAACGAGAAATCGGGGAGCCGAGTTCGAATTCCAGTTGAATCCATTGTATTCACTTACGCGCAAATACCCTTGGGAAAGGTATTAATCCGTCTATTCCTTCCAGTTATGGGTTAAATAACAGGACAGATTGGGTTCTATAGCCTTGGTCGGCAACCAGTCTACCGCAGAAAGCAATGGCAACCTACTACGGGATAATCTTCTGCCCAGTCAGTCATGTCTCTTTCGAGGCATGATCGCCCAAGCGTGTATCACGTATGGCACTTAAACTGACTGACTATTGCCATTAAACCTTCGATCTTGTTCCACGTGGCGTTGCGATGTGCGCGCGCGGCTAAATACCTTCTAGATAGGATGGATAAACGAATACCGCTGAACTGATAAAATACGAAATCACACCGCAGAATAATTACTCACGCAGAAAATATAATCAATGCAATTACAAAATTACTTCAAAATATTTCCTCATTTTTTTTTTTTTCTTTTCATGCGGGTAAACTATCCAGTAAAAGAAAAAAAAAACGGTCAATTCAGAAAGCGTAAGACAAGCGTTGAAAACTGGTGACTGAAAAATTCAAAATTCTGCATATTTCACCAATGCCACGTCGGGTGATCTTTCTAAAGTACGATCACGTGACACTTGACAAATTTAAGTACTTGGGAAGTATTCTAACAGAGGACGGAAAGTGCGACACTGAGATCCGAAGGCGAATTGGCATGGCGAAGGACGCGTCCCAAAAACTGAACAGAGTATTAAGAGACAGGAAAATGTCGCTAGAAACAAAGAAGAGAGTACTGGATTGCTGTGCAATGTCTGTTCTTCAATATGGCAGCAAACGCTGAAAAAAAAAACTTGAAGCATCTGAAATGTGGTTCTACAGAAGGATGCTGCGGATATCATGGATCGAACATGTGAGCAATGATGAAGTTTTGGAAAGGATGAATACAAAAAGGAAATTAATACTGAGCATCAGGAAAAGACAGCTAAAGTTCCTGGGACATGTGATGAGAAGGGAAAGCTTGGAGAATCTGATCCTCACAGGTCAGATAGAAGGAAAGATAGGCAGGGGAAAGCAGCAGATAACATATTTGACGGGCTTAAGCAGGTGGATGGCAGAGCTGGGTATGAATGGGGTAACAGAAGAAATCGTGCTAAGAGACGTGGAAGGATATGATCGCCTACGTCCTGAAGGAACATGGCACATAGTAAAAGAAGAAGAAATTTTTTACTGGGCACCCTGTAGTAATTCGATAAGATACCAAGACCAAGACCGGTGCAAGTTTTTTTAATTTTCATTAGGTAGTATTCATATATAATACAACTTTTATTATGCACAATAATGAATCATATGCAATATAGGTGAACAATTCAACTAGAAAAATTGAAAATAATACAATGGACCTAAATACAAATGTGGCACATTCCATGGATGTTTTAAAAGATATTAAGGCCAATAGGTACTGTTAACCTGGCAGTACCTTTCCTTCGGGGAAGGGCCGGGTTTATTGCCCGTAGTCCTCTAAAGGAGAAGTGTCGAGAGGACATAGGTAATTTTTCCACAGTATTGCCGTTAAATCTACTTTAAACATCAACTTTGTGACATTCACGCTAGCGACGTGGACGCACTGGTATACCTTCAAATATGTCTTAATAGATCATTCTCAGCTTAAATAGATCAAAAATTTTTGTTTTTAACGTCAATTTGAAATTTTTATTGAAAAATACTTTGACACATTCAATATTATGATTTTTTAAAAAGTAAAGAATTTTATATATATATATATATATATATATATATATATATATATATATATACTTTTTTTTTTTTCAAGACTTAGCATTTGAATTTGAACGAAAAAAAAGGACTAAGATATCAAAATCGGGAAAATATTCCATCCTTTAGTCATTTAACGTTAGTTTAATTCTTAATGTACATAAATTAGGTAGAAAAAAAAAAGCAAATATTGATAAAATAGCAAGGGTCACAAAGCACTGCCCGGTCCCAGTCATGCTCCCCACCCTGTCAGGTGGGTGGTCGTGGTTAGTAAGCACCAACCCTGTTTTAGTCACTTATTCAGTTTTTTCGAGATGGGAGGTAATTTAGTTGATATTTCTTTAGTTACCTCCCTTTGAATATAAAAATTGAACATATAGAATATTTTAGTTTTTTGGGTTTTTTTTTAGTTTTTTGTTTTGTTTCGTTTTTTAGTCTTCTATCACATTGAAACTCCGGTTCCCGTAGGATCACCGTAGTTGAGCAATGTCGAGCCTGGTCAGTACTTAGATAGATTACCGTTTGGGAATACCAGGTGCTGTAAGCATGAATATGCTGATGGTGTAGTAAAGGCTTAGAATTATTAATAATAAATCGGAGAGCCGATTTCCAATTCCAGTTGTGTTCAACTTCATTATATTCACTTACGCGTAAACATCTTTTTTGTGAATGGTATGAATCCAAGTTTTAACACCCACATACAATGAGAGAGAGAGAGAGAGAGAGAGAGAGATTTGTAGTATTAAATCATTATTATCTACCAAAAAATTCTTATAATTTAAAATTATTTTCTGCAAGGGGTTGATAAGCCCTATAAAATGAAGCCATCAATAAATTTCCTGTGACAGTCAGGGCGTGGGTGAACATAACTCTCCACAGCTTCTCATTCTTTGTAGCTCTTTTAGCAATTAGCAATGCTCGTTTGTTTACTATCCTCCCACTTTTTTCTGCTATCCATTTAAACAAGCCTGTTAGGTAGGTTATTTTCTGTTTTTGCCTACAATTGTGAGGACCATATATTCCAAGCACTTCTTTCTTCTTTATGTCTTTGATATTAAATTTGTGTTCTTTTTGTTTCTATATTTTTTTTTAAATTTCTATGCTATTCTTTTATTTTAGTACGAGAATGAAAAATTGATTTGTATAAATCAATGAAAAACATAAATGATGTTATTGATTAGTGACGCACTCCGTATCTACGAAGTGAGTCGTTCTTAATGGAACTTTTGATCACATTGTTTTGTTGGAACCACAACGCTTTCATTGATTTATTCTATAGTTGCTTTTTTGTGGGGAACGGTATTGGGTTTTTTATGAAAATAGATTAGGTGTCCTTTCACACATTCATACTACAAAGCTGAAAAATGCTGGCCAGGCAAAAAAAAATAAGTATATATTTATCGATGTGATGCCAAGTTTTCACTTTCAAGTCTCTAATGTCCAAATGCGTCTTCGCGGCCTTGTGAGAACTATTTTCCCACCCTACAACCCCTTTCCCACAGACGAAACGTTGCAAGCTTCTCAATCAATATTAACACTGAAAATTTTCAGACGAACTACCTTCCTTAGTTCAACCAGTTTTCAACCTTCTAGGTGAAGACCCGCCATGCCACGCATATCGTAACGAACCACCCTCATCACCTTCGTATTCCGTTAGTGGGATGTAAGTTCCACTCGAGTAACGAACTGCTACTTTGTAGAACTGACTGCCAAGAGGAAGCTTCCCCAACTACTAATCTTAAACAGTTCAAATTTAAGGTTAACTGTAATCTTTCCAAGATATACTTATAAATTGTACTCCTTACCTCTTACCTACCTCGAGTGGCTCTTGGGATTTTTAAAGTGGGAACATTTTTGTCAAAAGGTATTTATTATACTTAATATCACAGTTATTTTCAGTGTCTAACACGAGAGAGCTATGAAAGGAAAAATGTTTTCTCCCATTTTAATTTCCCCCGTTATGGGTATTATTATATCTGTGATATAATAACACAGACGGAACGGGATAGTTGAATAGGAAAAGATTAAAGAATAACAAACATACTTTTTTTTCAGAGTGATTTTTATATCACTAAAAATACACAAAACTATATATACATATGTACACTTACATATAATATGGAAATAATCCTGAGTCTGGAGAAGCCATGTTTAGGGCCCCAGGCTCAAACAGATCGGATTCATTTGCTATATCCCAGACGAAGACATATGCCACGAACGAGAAACTTATCTCCACTAAAGAGAGATACACGCCTTCTGTATCCCAATAAGTGTAATTGTTATCCTGTTTTATATATACATAGGAAAAACTACTAAAAAGTTGTAAATTTAAAAATGTATTTTTTTGACAATATTTATTTCTATTATTATTTGATATTTCAGACCGGCTTCGGCCTTTCATCAGAAATAAATGATTTTAAAATTTTAACTAGAAGCGTTCGTCGTAGAAATCATTAAAATCATTTATTTCTGATGAAAGGCCGAAGCCGGTCTGAAATATCAAATATATATATATATATATATAATAGAAATAAATAAATACTGTCAAAAAAATACATTTTTAAACTTACAACTTTTTAGTAGTTTTTCATATACATATTGAGAGAGTATACGTGGATCATAATTATGCTATATATATATATATATATATATATATATATATATATATATATATATATTCAATTTCTGATTAACCAACATTTTTATTTAACAATAGACACTACCTGAAAAAATAAAAGGAAGAAAACAAAGGCCTCTCTTCTTAACTTGAGGAATGTCTGACAATAGATCGGGCAAAACGTTGCGGTAACAACAAAAAGAAAGCAATTCGGTTATTCAAATAATTATTGATTATTTTATACGACTAATAGTAAGTATTAGCGCAGTTTTTTTGTTAATTGTTAAGGGAAATTTATTAGTAGTAAATTTTTATTTTAAAATGAATTCTAAATTTTTGTTTGTAACGTTTTTATCTTTTTTTTTTCTTTTTTTTTTGGGGGGGGGGAGGAGTGGGGCCTTTTTTTAATAAAGTTACCCTCTTGAAAATTTACATATGTAAAAATCAAGTTAAATGAGCCAAAAAAAGATTTTCGGCATCGTCGTTATTGTTTCTTTACGAGCGGAGATAAATTAAACACTAAACGCAAAACGGGTTTTAATGGTAAGAAAAAAAAGTCATTCAGAAGAAAAATATACAACTATTCTATTTAAATACAGAAACTGAGGCAATGATATGAAAAAAACAACAGAGTCTAACTGAAGAAGGATAGAGAATGAGTAAGCTGAAACGTTCGTTTAAAAAAAAAACAGCTAAGATTAGGGTATTCAAAAAAATAAATTGAATACAAACTACTTCCACCGATGTTCCATACTGAGATAGCATGTTTTTGAAAATGTTTTGAAATGTGATATTTTTATTTTGTAAATAATAAAAATATCATTCTGTTGTTAATTGAGGCAAGAAATGGCTTGTTAATTTTAACGCCTCCAAAACGAAACTGCCCTCTTTTAATCGTATGAGAGAACCTTTTTGCCTTTCATCAACATGGCTGATGCTAACCTTCAGGAGAGGGACTCATGACGTGGAACGATTATATTGAATCAATCCTTAGGTCTATTGCTAGGAAAGTTACTTCACTGTTTTGTGCTTTACAATTTGTTTATTTGTTGTTGTTGTTGTTTTTAAGAATGTAATGTATATCGGCTCGGAATGAGAAAACGAATGCAGTTCGTGTTCGTTACATTCACATACGCACAAATATTCTTGGGAAAGGTATGAATCCATATCTTTTTCTCCAAGCTATGGTTTGAATAGTAGGATGAACTGGGTCTTATAGTCTTGGTTGGTGACCAGTCTACTGCAAAAAGAAACAACAACCTACTACGGGAAAATCTCTGCCAATCAGTCATGAACCAAAAGATACATGATCACCCAAGCGTGTATCACGTATAGCACTGACTAAATTGATGCCGAGGTCTCATCATTTTACAGTTAAATTGGGTAGATATAATCGCAACTTCTATGCTAACAGTATCTTCTCTCGTACTTCTCGCTTATGAAACTCTCTTCCGGCTTCTTGCCTTGCAGTCAACTTTAATCTTTAAAAATTTAAGCGCAATCGTTTTCTTAATTGTTGTTCTTTTATTATGCTCTCTCCTTAATACTTTTTTTTTCTCATATTCTCTAACACTCAGTTACCCTGTGGTGAATACGAAATAAAAGTAACTCTCTTCTCTTCACTGTTTACAGATTTCGCGAGCCAGTTAGAAAATATTTTTGACCAGTAGAAAAAAGGTTTGACTCCGTACTGAGGGAAAAAAAATAAATAAATATTTTCGTGAGCCTGTGTGAAAAGATTTTCTGGCCAATGAAAAACAGAGAGAAATTAATAAGCCGGTGTCAAAATGTTCTTTGACATAAATAGAGAAAGTTCAATCAAACTGAGGGATAAAGGAGGCAGAGAAAGCTCAACACAGCACAATGTAACAAAAGATATTTCAA
This sequence comes from Ascarosepion bandense, assembly GCA_037127315.1. Taxonomy (NCBI): domain Eukaryota; kingdom Metazoa; phylum Mollusca; class Cephalopoda; order Sepiida; family Sepiidae; genus Ascarosepion; species Ascarosepion bandense. Next base: position 1,154,855 of record JBBBDQ010000866.1, on the reverse strand, counting down.
ACTGCTGATTGGACGCACGGTCCCAGTGACACGCATACGCACCCTCTCACCTTCCCTCTCCTGCAGTATTCTTTATCTCTCCTTCCTCTTCACTTACTCGCCGTCTGCAAAAGGAAAGAAAGAAACAAGATACTTCGACTGAAACCTAAACTTAATCGATAAGTACAATTTTTTATCGCTTTTTCTTCCTCTTCACTTACCCGTAAAAAAAAAGAAAGAAAGGAACAAGATACTGACTCCTAAAATTAACAAATAAGTACATTTTTTCTTTATCACTTTTTCTTCCTCTTCATTTACTCGCCGGCCGAAATAAGAAAAAAAAAAGAACACTTCAACTGATTCCTAAAATTAACGTCGATAAGTACAATTTTTCTTTATCACTTTTTCTTCCTCTTTACTTACTCGCCGACTGAAAAAAGAAAGAAAGTAACAAGATACTTCAACTGACTCCTAAAATTAACGTCGATAAGTACAATTTTTCTTTATCACTTTTTCTTCCTCTTTACTTACTCGCCGACCGAAAAAAGAAAGAAAGTAACAAGATACTTCAACTGACTCCTAAAATTAACGTCGATAAGTACAATTTTTCTTTATCACTTTTTCTTCCTCTTTACTTACTCGCCGACTGAAAAAAGAAAGAAAGTAACAAGATGCTTCAACTGACTCCTAAAATTAACGTCGATAAGTACAATTTTTCTTTATCACTTTTTCTTCCTCTTTACTTACTCGCCGACTGAAAAAAGAAAGAAAGTAACAAGATGCTTCAACTGACTCCTAAAATTAACGTCGATAAGTACAATTTTTCTTTATCACTTTTTCTTCCTCTTTACTTACTCGCCGACTGAAAAAAGAAAGAAAGTAACAAGATACTTCAACTGACTCCTAAAATTAACGTCGATAAGTACAATTTTTCTTTATCACTTTTTCTTCCTCTTTACTTACTCGCCGACTGAAAAAAGAAAGAAAGTAACAAAATGCTTCAACTGACTCCTAAAATTAACGTCGATAAGTACAATTTTTCTTTATCACTTTTTCTTCCTCTTTACTTACTCGCCGACTGAAAAAAGAAAGAAAGTAACAAGATACTTCAACTGACTCCTAAAATTAACGTCGATAAGTACAATTTTTCTTTATCACTTTTTCTTCCTCTTTACTTACTCGCCGACTGAAAAAAGAAAGAAAGTAACAAGATGCTTCAACTGACTCCTAAAATTAACGTCGATAAGTACAATTTTTCTTTATCACTTTTTCTTCCTCTTTACTTACTCGCCGACCGAAAAAAGAAAGAAAGTAACAAGATGCTTCAACTGACTCCTAAAATTAACGTCGATAAGTACAATTTTTCTTTATCACTTTTTCTTCCTCTTTACTTACTCGCCGACTGAAAAAAAGAAAGAAAGTAACAAGATACTTCAACTGACTCCTAAAATTAACGTCGATAAGTACAATTTTTCTTTATCTCTTTTTCTTCCTCTTCACCTACACGCCGGCCGAAAAATGAAAGGAAGGAACAAAGACTTTACTTGTGCTCTGTTAAAATACACTCAAAGAAACACATACTGTCTTTTTTCTGTACAAACATTTCGCAACAACGAACTCTGAATTCATTTAACGCTTTACGACATTTTTTAGAACATTTTTACAGTTTGATTATTTCATACAAAGGAATTGATGTCATTATGTTCTGTAAATAAATTTCTATTTATCTATACAAGTGAGACAGTTTTTCCTTTTGTTAAACCTTCTGATTATTATCTTAAATTATGTGGGAGTTCGGTTATGTTTGGCTCAAGGCTAATTTAATAAACATGATCGAGCTCCCTATATCTTCTTGCATCACAATGGGGTTATTGTTTAAAAGAAAAATAATTTAAGTAAATTATTGCTGAGTCAAAAGCAGGTGAGTAAATTTTGTAACACTACAACACTAAAGAAATATAGTGAAATACGTATTTAAACACAGTTCTTTAACAAGAAAAATAGGTTTTGTTCGAAACAAAAAGGTAACGTTTATAGTTATAAATAGCTAAGATTAATTAGTAGACGTATGTTGATACAAAGAGTTTTTGCAATGTCATGAATTATAACTTTCTCAACTCTAAAAGAGTTGAGATTCCAAACAATATAATTTCTATTTGAAATACACCAGAATATTTTCCTTACTGGTAATAGTAAATTTAATCATTTAACTTTCAATTAAAACTAAAATGGAAGCTTTAAGAAACCTTATTTTTATTTTTTAAAATCCTATTTAAAACTTAGGTATTGAAAATGAGTGGAGGTGCCGAATTAAAAAAGGGTAATTTCTAACGCACGCTGTATTTTAAATAATTGGTTATGTTGTCATTGTTGTTTTCCGTAGCAATGCCAACAAGCGAGTTTATTTATTACTTTGGACCTAGGCGGACTGTTTTTACCCGGCCTCCGCCATGAGTGCAAAGGGAAGTATCCGTGCAGTTCACGAAAAAAGCTTTGAGGAATGCCTAGTTTCAGGTATTCCAACTCTGCTCCAGCAACTTCCTCATTGCACTAAAAAAAAGGGGGGGGGGGGGATTGTTGGAATATCGACGCCAGCGGTCTCGAGGATTGGATTCGCCGATGTGAATCCCACGTTAAAAACGACCATATGTTACATCATGCAAAGTATTTGTACAGAAAAACCGATGCCGGAGTAATAGTAGTCACCTGAACGAGGTAGTTTTTATTTGTTTGATTGTCTTTTTTTTTTTTTGTCTTTTTTTTTTCTTTTTGGGTTTTTTTTTTTTGTGGGGTTGTCCTTTTAGAGATGTGTAATGAGGTAATTTCGACTCGGAACGACAAATCGAGTTCGAATTCCAGTTGAATTCCTTCCATTCACTTACGCACAAATACCGTTGGGAAAGGTACTAATTTGTCTCTTCCCTCCAGTTATGGGTTAAATAACAGGACAGATTGGTCTCTATAGCCTTGACTGGCAACCAGTCTACCGCAGAAAGTAATGGCAACCTACTGCGGGATAGTCAGTCATGACTCTCGAGACATGATCGCCCAAGCGCGTATAATGTTTTGCATTTAACTGATAGACTGACTGATTCAACTGCGGTTATGTTTTTTTGTGAATGTAAATCTTTAACCTTTGTTTAAAAAATTAGTTTCTTGTTAACTTTTTTTTTTTTTTTTTTGGTTGGTGTAGGTGTTTAATAACCTAGCTTTTTGGATAAATTTCACTGCTTACGCACTCATCTCGAACCACATAAAATATTTTAAACTATTTTAGAATATCTGTAAATATTCATCTCTGGTGGGTATGTGAACGAGAGTCACGTCTGAGTGAATTTGTATATTCTGTGGATTTACTTCGAGAGTTACATTAAGCGTCAGTTACTGTTAAGGAATTGTTTCCATAGTGCTGTAATAAGTTAAAACGGCACCTTGGTCATAATCACAATTAATATAGTAAATAAACTGTGCATGTCAAAAAAAAGTAATTTTCCCTTGAAAATGGCTAAAGAAGTGGCCGAAAGCGCTTGGACAATGAGTGATATGAACAGTTTTTGTACTCCTTCACTCCCATCAAATGGGAAAATGTCAGAACGCTGGAAATACTAAACAGAATATGAATCAACTTTTCTTAGATCGTCATATTTAACCAATATGTTTAAAAGAAAGGTTGCTGCCCAAAATATACATTTTAGATTGTAATTTTTAAATTGCAACTTTGGTAACTTGAGAGCCTGTGAATGTCTGACCAATTTCTTAAATATAGATTGATATATCCTGAAAAGAAATACAGTATAAAAAGATCAGTTAAAGAATGGAACTCCACACCAGGAACACAATATACCAGATTTATTGTACTAAGGTACAATTAACAATAATACACATATTAGCAAACCACGGGTTGGAGCGTAATCGACTATCGAATAGTGAATGCCTTTGCCTAAGACTTTTTCTGTATTTACTAGCCTTCCCACGCAAGGCCAGATGTGACACATGGTCATTTTATAGTGGGTATTCCTGGCCATATAGCCGGGCCAAAAAATGTCTGTCTATTTTTCCCCAGTCGAGGTTCTACCTTTCGGTGGAACCACGACTGGGTTTGTGCTCCCTGCTCGGAAGCAGAGACCGCCCTCTACCCGAAGACAGAGTGCTGACAGTGTCATAGAGCAGTCATCCTAAGACGATTGCTGTATTTACTAGCCTTCCCACGCAAGGCCGCAGGTGACACATGGTCATTTTATAGTGGATATTCCCGGCCATATAGCCGGGCCAAAAAATGTCTGTCTATTTTTCCCCAGTCGTGGTTCTACCCTTCGGTGGAACCACGACTGGGTTTGTGTCTCTCCTCGGAAGCAGAGAGCGCCCTCTACCCGAAGACAGAGGGCCGACAGTGTCACAGAGCAGTCCGGCGAATGCCTAAGACTTTTTCCGTATTTACTAGCCTTCCCACGCAAGGCCAGATGTGACACATGGTCATTTTATAGTGGGTATTCCCGGCCATATAGCCGGGCTAAAAAATGTCTGTCTATTTTTCCCCAGTTGCGGCTCCACCCCTCGGCGGAACCACGACTGGGCTCGCGCTCTCCGCTCGGAAGCAGAGAGCGCCCTCCACCCGAAGGCAGAGGGCCGACAGTGTCACAGAGCAGTCAGGCGAATGCCTAAGACTTTTTCCCTCGTCGTACCGCTCGTTACTGTCTTTTATAAAGTAGAGCATTATACCCTTGGGGATAACAGGATGCTCCAATATATATATATATATATATATATATATATATATATATATATATATTATCTTTAATTTATTTTAATGTATTCATTTTAACTTCTACTACCAATTGGCACTTTTTCTGTTTCGTCTACCAAACTGACAGATTTCTTTCTTTCGTTCTTTTTCTTTTCTTTCTGGCTACTCTTACTTCAGCTGTTTTACACAAACACACAAGCAAATAATTTTATTTTGCCATCATGTGTTGGTTTCGCTAGAGAAACGACTGATAAATCCACTTGTTGAAATGGGAATGCGTTTTTGGAAAATTTAAATTTTTTCATATGCAATAAATATTGGCTGTGTAAATAAATAAATTTAATTGCAATTAGCCCTTTGGTTGAATCAGTTCTAATCCATAATTTTTAATAATTAATATTAATAGGATCCATTTGGGATTTACGTTCAAGCCGCTTCCTTTCGCTTTTCCATACACACACACACACGCACACACACACACACATATATATATATATATATATATATATATATATATATATATATATTCTGTTTTCTTTTAAGAAAAACTTTAAACACCGGTCATATTTCCGTAATAAATTTATTTCCGTCAATAATTGTTGTTGCCAACAATCACCGACTTCATCAGACGGAAGGCCCGCGCGTCTTAGACCTCTCGACCACGAATGACGATCAGTCTAAACGAGGTCAAATTAAGCCTATAACAGTTTTCGAATTCATCGTAATAACCATCTCTGCTCTGAAATGTATCGTAATGCCAACAAATGATGTAAACATGTTACGGAAATTAAAGATTAACGAAACTTGGTTATAAACAACCGACAATTTGAAAAAATTTGTTTGAACATTATTTTTGATCGATACTCATATTTAAGTAGATATTTTGTTTTTAATCAAGCAGTATTATATACGTATTTCTACCGGCCTAATTATTGACAAATAATTATTTAAACAAATCATTTCAAATTGTCGGTTGTTTATAACCATGTTTCGTTTATCTTCGTTAATTTCTGTAACATGTTTTTATTTGTTGACATTACGATACATTTCAGAGTAGAGATGATTATTACTATGAATTCAAAAATTGTTTTGTAGGCTTAATTTGACCTCGTTTAGACTGATCGTCATTCGTGGTCGAGAGGTCTCAGACGCGCCAGATCACATGCCGGCTTCCCCTATGTGGATAGGGTTCGAATCCTGCCGAATGCCACACATTTTCGTTATATATATATATATATATATATATATATTAATCATATCACCCCAAGCAAGGCGAAAACGCCACTGATGCGCAGGGGCCTACGTAAGAGTGAAAAGATTGGAAAAGAGAAAAGAGAAAAACCGGAAACCACATCCTAAACAGGAAACAAGGGATGAGCCTCTTCACCTGTTCAATAGACGTGGGTGGAGTTTGAACCGGGCGATATTTTAGTCTATCTACTCCAGTTATATATATAAAAGAGTGAAAAGATTGGAAAAGATAAAGCCGGAAACCACATCCTAAGCAGAGAACGAGGGATGAGCCTCTTCACCTGTTCAATAGAGGTGGGTGGAGTTTGAACCGGGCGATATTTTAGTCTATCTACTCCTATTATATATATATAAGAGTGAAAAGATTGGAAAAGAGAAAGCCGGAAACCACATCCTAAGCAGGGAACGAGGGATGAGCCTCTTCACCTGTTCAATAGACGTGGGTGGTGTGTGAACCGGGCGATATTTTAGTCTATCTACTCCAATTGAAAAAAAATAAAATAAAATGTGAAAAGAGTGAAAAGATTGGAAAAGAGAAAAACAGGAAACCACATCCTAAACAGGAAACAAGGGATGAGCCTCTTCACCTGTTCAATAGATGTGGGTGGTGTGTGAAACGGGCGATAGTTTAGTCTATCTACTCCAATTGAAAAAAATAAATAAATAAAATAAAATAAAAAAAGAGTGAAAAGATTGGAAAAGAGAAAAAGAGAAAAAGAGAAAAACAGGAAACTACATCCTAAACAGGAAACAAGGGATGAGCCTCTTCACCTGTTCAATAGACGTGGGTGGAGTGTGAAATGGGCGATAGCTTGGTCTATCTACTCCAATTAAAAAAAAAAAAAGTTCTAAATCCATTACTGAGTTTTTTTCTTCAAATTTCTCTTCAGCCTAGTAATGTGGGGGTAGTGAGCCAATTATGAAACACCCCGGAGGTAATTTTCTCAGGGATACGGTGGTTTCACCCTCAGTGGCTCAGTGGGTTCTCCTTCACACACCCCAGAAAGATCAATAGGTTTCTGAGTGACCACTACCAAAACTCCATCAGGTATACTGATTGTTTGTGGTAGTACAATATTGGTTAATATCTCAATCTGGCAATATTCCTCAACCCTTTTTCCTTTATCTTTAAATAATTTGAGTATACACAGCCGGTGTTCACTGGTCATGTAGATAGGACTCAGTGATGTACATGTCCCCAAGACTTCGTTTCTACACTTTCTAGTTTCTTCTGTTGCTAACATGCCCTGTTTCAACTTGGTATCTGGCTACTACCCCCTTTTTGTGGTCGGGGACATAGAAAGGTAAATTTTTAAACTGATATATCCTGAACAAATTGTCTCTGTCTAGTAATGATATGGACACCACGAACAGTAATTTGTTATCCCCAAAGTTATACAACCAAAGGCACTATGATATTTCCACAATTCCTTAGAGGGTATATATATATATATATATATATATGGAAGATAGGCTATACAAAGTCATATATCCAACTACTACTGATTAACTAGGAAGAAAGTCCTGAGTAACACTTTTTGTCTCAAAAAGAATGTATCTTCTGCAGTTTTGGGCGTATTTATGTTAGGAACCATCAAAATGGATGCAAAAAAATCTACAACCGTTGTTTTAAACTATTTGCTAAAAATCAGATAATTATGCGATTCAGACAAAATTCATTACTCATTCATTAATGAAGGAATATTGTACTGTATATTTCATTTTTATTAAAAAGCCTTACCTGATATATTATTTTATTTAAAAGGTCTTATTCAATATGTTATTTGATTAAAAAATCATATTGAATACGTTATTTCATTAAAAATCTTATTGAATAAATTATTTTATTAAAAAATATTATTGAATTTCATATTTTATTAAAACATCCTATTGAATAAGTTATTTTATTTTTAAAAATCTTATTGAGGTTATTCTATTAAAGAATCTTATTAATAAGTTATTTTATTTAAAAAAAACTCATATTGAATTAAAATATATTAAAAAGATCTATTATATAGGTTATTTTATTTTTAAAAATATTACTGAATATGTTATTTTATTAAAAAATTCCATTGAATTGTTTATTTTATTAAAGAATCATATTGATTAGATTATTTTATATGTTTTTTTACATACTGAACATGTTATTTTATTAAAAAGATATTGAATTGGATATCTTATTTTTTTAAAATCCTATTGAATAGGTTATTTTTGTTTAATTTTATTGATAAAAAATCATATTGATTAAAGTTTTATTAAAAAATTGCATTTGAATTTTACAAAATCCTTACTGAATATGTTATTTTATTAAAAATTTTTATTGAACTGCTTATTTTATTAAAAAATCATATTAAAATGATTATTTTATTAAAAATATTAATGAATAGATTATTTTATTAAATATCTTAATGAACAAGCTATTTTATTTAATAATCTTATGAATAGCTTATTTTGTTAAAAAAAAAAATCTTACTGCATAGATTATCTTATTAATAAATCTTACTTTGTGTTAGGGAAAGCTTCTCATGGATTACAGTTTGAATAGACAAAAAATGAGAAAAATGATTGCTACGATGTTTAAATGAAATGATGATAATTATTTAAACGTAAGATTGTCGTGCTCACTAAAATATCTAATGCAGTAACTACATAAACATGAAAACAAAATATTTATAAATCAGTAACGCACCAATTAAACCGTACAATACAAAACCATAAATGATAAATAAGAAAGTTTGTTTTATTAGTCATTATAATTTAGGCAGTATCGCACGGGCGTGAAAGTAGGAATACCAATTAGGCTAATTAGGAATTAATAAAATAATTCTGGGGCCGATTTCTTAGAAAAAAAGGTATAATTATCACGAAGCCCGGCACCAAGAGCGAAACTCACAATGATTAGCATTTCGAACTGAACCCTTTATTTGGTTCCCTAGGGTAAATTGTTCTAGTTCCACGATCCATGCCTCTTCCAGATGTCTCAATATCAGTTATTTCCCTTTAACTCAACTCTCGAAGATTGTGTTCACCTCTGCTGTAGCCATAACATCAGTGTATGAATTTTTTGGACTATATGTGAGTTAGCTTGCTGACATATATGGTCTCCCCAAAATTCACAAGGACGTTATTCCGATTAGGCCAAATGTTAGCTACCACAGCTCTGTGTTCCACCCTCTGAGTCGTGGATATAATTGACCCATTAATAGGAAAGTCAACATCATGTCCAAAACCTCCGCTTACTTCGTGTAATTAATCAAAGATACTCTCATCCAATCCAACCAAACGGTGAATGTCATGAATTTGCTCACCAAGGTACCTAGAGAAAAAGCACTATCGGTAGTCAGAGATAGACTGGCCTCGGACTCGTCCCTAAGAGAACGTACCAGTATACCAGTATTTCCGGATCACGAAAACCAACTTTATGGCTGAGATACGTTGATGACACTTTAATACTCAGATCACACTAGGAAGAGGTCCAGCCATTACTGGACCATGTGAACTCAATAAGATCATAAATACAGTTCACAATGGAAAAAGAAGATAACAACAAACTCGTGTTGTGGAGGCGAAGGAATGGGTGACCAGGAAGGTAGAACCGTAGCTGTTGCCGTTACTGCTGTAGGGTTAATCACTTTTTCGCCTCAACATTCATAAATTCAGGAAAAAAGAATACATCTGACTTTGGGTAAATAAATGAATAAATTAATTCACATGTGTAAAAAAAAACATAAACTGTTATCTAGTGCTACCGTGAAAGGATAGGGAGAAAGAAAAGAGAAAGAGAAAGTATCGGTTGCAGTCAGCTGAAGTCCTCTGTCAACGGCGGCGTTGAGTGGTAAGGGGAAGCTCGTCGCTCGAACCCGAAGCTATGTCCCTGCATGAATCTGTCTCTTCCTTCTGTCTGATATTTGATTTGTGCAAAACTTTTTTTTTTATAACAAGACTAAAGTTCGCATATACTTGTTACTTTTTCACCGTTTCTCGTCTTTCATTGGTTATCTCTTCACTCGGTAAGCAATTCCTTTTTCTATTAGTCAATATATTTTTAACATCGGCTCGCTAAATAAGTTATGAAAAATAATTGTTTTGTTTTTAGAAAATATGCGTAGATCCTATGTGCAGAACTCAAATCTATTATTCTACTTTGGTCGTCGAGTAGTCAACAGAAACGTGTAAGAAAAACGACACTAGCATTCTTGTATTTATTAATATCTCGAACAGAGGAAGGGTCCAAGACATCTGTATATCGCAAATCAACATTCACTGGACAATACCTCAACTTCAGCTCTCACCTATACAGTATTGTAGAGCTTAAACTCTACATGCCAGGGAATAAGAACCAATCGCTATATTACTGTGAGTTAACTACGTCCTCATTGGACAATAAATACTAAAACATTTCTATTGTATACTAGCAGTATAGCCCGACGTTGCTCGGGTGTAATGAAAGCTTTAAAACTAATCCATGATCCTGGAGCTCAGGCTCTTTGGACGTTGGCACTAAAGACTAAAAAGCAATAGTTGTTGAAGCGAACCGTAGACTGAAAGAAAAATGAATAGATGTAAGTCAAATTTTGATTTCCTGGTATCGATATCAAATAAGTTTTTTCGTCGTAAACTGAATTTTGAAAACTAAATAAGTCCTCTGAGTAAATGGTATCATGGCTGAGACTAAGAACTACAATTATACCTACTTAGAGCCAAACCAGAAGCAAAAACTAAAATAAAAAGGTTGAAAAAATACAGACATACAGACAGATAAACAGACACACACACAAACATCTTGCTTTTTATATATATATTATTGATTTTCTGCACTATTGTAAGAACTGCAACCTTGAAACTTCTGAATATCGTTTCTTATGTCTTTGTCTATGAGTGAATCAAATTTGATTAAAATCGGACCACTCCTTCTATAACCCGATTTTTTCAATTATCGATTTTCGATATTTATCGGGGGTACCTCGACACAAAACCTAGCTAAGAATACTCGCAGGCGCTTATAGTACAACTGTGTAAATTTTCAAGAAAATTGGTTCAGCCGTTTCGGAGTCTATAGGTAACGGATACTCACACACACAGACACACACACACACACACAGACAAAGTTCCATTTATAAATAAGTTTAGATTTTCATGTGCTAGATTTTTGTGTAAACTAAATACAATGCAGACTCAAGACTTAAGTCTTACAATAATCATTTCTGATTTATCCACATATCTTAAAGTCGCAACAACGCCTACGCACACGTGTTCAAGCCCAAAAAGACTGCCAAAATCTTGAAATGTGTTCTTGATCCGATTACGTGATCAAGAATTAAAATAAATACGATGCACGAGCAAATTTCCAAAGTTGCTTGACGGATAACCAAGTGCCAAACTACTTCACGTCATTTATCCTTCTGAAGTTGCAAAGTTAAAATTTCTTAACACAAAACAAACTCCAATTCACTCACTCATCATTCACTGTTCTCATTCACCACACAGTGGAAATTCATCCAGAATCTCTAGAACATTTCTTTCATTGGATTTGATTAACTACGCAGTTAAAGTTCTCAACAATAGAACAAATTTTCATCCAGCATTTCATAAAACATTTTAATTTATTCTCTGATAAAAAATACGTTCATTGAAAGATAACTTTGTAAGCAAACGCTTACAATTTACATTATAGAAATTACTACACAAACTGTTTTAATTTTTACTTAAACAAGTTTATTAATTCACAAACACTACCGCTTCACTCACAAATCTCAATCAATACAAATTGCTTTGTATGTCTTACGATACATATAGAATTATTATTGTTTGTTATCCAAAAAAGAGACTTATTGTGCTTCTTATGTTGTTCTTATTCTATGAGTGCTGAATATTGAAATGTCAATGTTAAAAGAAATTATTGATTCATCACACTGCCTATTTCTCAACAATTATTTATCCATATAATTTAATCAATTAACACATTCACTTCAGTGTAAAGAAGTGGATCGTCCGCAGCTTACAACATTGAGAAAAAGTCATAAGCGGCGAACAGAAACATATGAACAAGAAATGGTCAGTATAAACATTACCCTACAACGTAACAACTATCCAGGGTACATGACAGCAGCTCCAATAGGATAGGAAGGTGCAAGAGAATAACAACCCTTAGAAAATAGCCTTAGTTTGCCTACCATATGTGAAGGGATTATCGATTTGTGGTTCATATAACATCAGGACGACATTCAAAAGTGGTTCATCACTTCGCAGACACCTCTTCCGATTAAGACTTTCCATAGAAGAGAACATGAATAAGAACTGTCTGTACGCTATCCCATGCAGCTGTGGTAATGAATATAAAGAAAGAACGGACCACCACCCTTAAGACTGTAAAAACACCGTAAAGCCGTAACATAAGTTGAAATATCAAAATCAGGCGTAGCTGACCACATATGAAAGATAAAGGTAGACCACCGCCCCCTATGGGATGAAGTTGTAATAATAGACAGAGAACACCACTGGGAAATACGAAAACTTACGTAATCAGAGCATAAAAAAATCTTCTAGGTGTTAGAGAAAACAATAACAAGCAACAAAATTGTAATATGAGCTCTGGTAAAATAGGGGTACTAAAGCATTAGGTTTATAAGTCCAAAATTTCATACACTGATGACCTCAAGGTCACATAGCCCAGTGGATAAAAGCGTTGGTTAAATCTAGTGACTTGACCCAAAGAGTTGTGAGATCTATACAGCAGAAGTGAACAAAAACTTCGAGAGTTGAGTAAACGGACGATAACTGATACTGAAACACCTGGCACGTGGAACGAGAACAACCGACCCCAATGAACAAAATAATGGGTTTAGTTCGAAACGGCTAAAACGTCATGAATATAGCAACAAAGATGAGGACAACAGTCTGAACAATGTAAATAGTGTAAATTATTATAGCGTGTTTAACACTCTATAATCATTGAATAATGTCCAATGAAGTTGTTCTGAATTATGTTCTTGAAGTCGTTCTGCATTGAGAGAGGAATTCTTTTTTCTTTTTTTTTTCTTTTTTTCTTGGAGTAAAGTTTTAATTGGAGCGAGGTATGTGGTTCCTGTGAAAATTGTTGAGACCGATGAATCTCTTTAATTGTTTGACTGAAGTTGGTGTTAGTGACCTTAGGGACAGCATCTGGTAACGCCTTCTTCTTAAATTGTCCGAGAAAATTAAGTTTAACTCCAATGAGGTACTTTCCGAGGTTGATCTTTAGTCCATACTGCGTCAGCACTTGTCGTTGATGTTGAGTATGCTCTTATTTGCCTCTCCTAGCTATTAATAAGTTGTCCACGTAGGCGAAAACGAAGGGATGTCCTCTTACAACTTCGTTTATGAATCTCGGGAACGTTTGAGCGGTATGGCGTAGGCCAAACGGCATTTTTGTGAACTCAAACAATACAAATGGAATTATTACTGCAGTCTTGTAAATATCCTCATCAGCGACTGGTATTTAGTAATATTCACTGGCTAAATCGAGTTTAGAAAAAATAGTAAAATCCCTCAGGAAAAACAGGCGATAACGGTCGGCTGATGTCACTGCATTTAACCGTCTAAAATTCCCGCATATTTGCTATGTCGACTTATCCTTTAGAAGCAACTGTATGGGTGAGGTTCAAAAGCTTCTAGGAAATCGAATGATTCCTTGCTCCAATAAACGCTGAAATTCCTGTTTTGCCAATTTTTAAAGTTGTCTGGCCTTAACCTGCGAGCTGTGGCGTATTTGTTCGGTGGTCTGTGTGTGATGTTTTGTTGTGTCTGCTACCGGTTGAGTGAGTAAATGGTTGTGCCAAGCTGGGAATTGTCTGCATGTGGCTGCAAATTCATTATTTAATACAGTTGTACTTATCCTGGTAGTAGAAAAAGACGTGCGAATTCCTGGTTTTCAATCTAGCTTCCTTATCAATTAAAGTGTCAGTCGGTCAATTAAGTGCCATACGTGGTACACGCTTGGGTGATCATGTCTCGAAAGAGGGAAGAGACGGATTAATATCTTTCCCAAGGATATTTGCGCGTGAGTAAATGCAAGAAATTCAATTGGAATTCGAACGTTGTGGTGCAGTAGATATCGGCTCGGAACGAGAAATCGGGGAGCCGAGTACGAATTCCAGTTGAATTCTCTGCATTCACTTACGCGCAAATACCCTTGTGAAACGTATCAATCCGTCTCTTCCCTCCAGCTATGGGTTAAATAATAGGACAGATTCTGTTCTGTAGCCTTGGCTGGCAACCATTCTACCACAGAAAGTAATGGCAACCTACTGTGGGATAATCTTCTGTCCAGTCAGTCATGTCTTTTTTTTTTTTTATAAGCGTTTCACCCCGAGCAAGGCATGTCACTGCCACTACTGTGCAGGGGGCTACGTAGAGTGGAGAAAGGCTGATTAAATATAGGAAATAACAGAGGGTGGGTGATAGGCGGGTGAGGATACCGAGAATGAGGGTTGGGTAGATGAGAGTGTTGTGAGAATAGTTGGGAGTTAGTGTGATAGGAGGTGTCTATTGACCCTACATTTAAACACCTGGAGATTGTAACTGTCGGGAAAGCAGACTTGTGGAAGGGAGTTCCAAAGGCGGGAAGCGCGAGAAAAGAAGCTATTGGAGTAGAATTTACGGTTACATCTTATTTGTTTAACTGTAAAAGGGTGGGACCTAGTTGCTAATCTAGTATCTCGTGTAAATTCGTGCTTAGGCGGCACCAGTGATCTAAGCTCATCGGAGCAGAAGCCATGAAAGTACTTGTAGAAGAGGCACAGGGAAGCTACATCACGCCGGTGTGAGAGCGGCTGCAGCCGGTCTGCCAAGTCAGTATCAACCACGTTACAGATCCTCCTTTGTTTCGAAACATGATCGCCCAAGCGTGTATCACGTATGGCACTTAATTAACTGAATTAAAGGGTAACTGGATATATTAACAGAGAGTTTGAACTTGGTTAGGTAATCTCCACTAATGATGGGTGTCTGTGTTTTCACATCGACTATCGTGAATGTCCATCTAAATTCTCTCCGGAGCCCTAGATTTAGCGTGAAGGTCCTTTCACCATATGTCGGAATAACAAATCCATTTGTAGTTTGTATTGTTAGTGTGAAAGGTAGTGTGTGTTCGTTTTGTTAAGTGTCAATGTAGCTATCAGGAAGTTTATCTTAGTGGAGGTGTCTTTAGTGTCGAAGAGGCAACCTTTTATTAATGTTGTTTGACCAGTTAATGCCATCGCATTTATTGACTAGGTGAGCAGTTTTCTTATTGCATTTCTGCGCGTGATTGCCGCATTTCTTATGGTACTGTAGCGAACAAAACAAAATCCAGATTGAAATTTCAAATGCTAAGCACTGATTGGTTGATATTTGTTAAAAATTAAAAAAGACCCGAATGTGCAAACTTTGCTTAGCACACACGAAAAAGCAGACCCAAATCAAAACTCAAGAAATGTCTCTTATATTTCTCTTATATTCTCTTATGTTTTTCGGCCAATAGAAAGCCAGGAAGCATCTAAAAGCAAAAATTCAAATAATCTTTAACTCTCAAAAAAGTTTTTTTAGGGACCTTTTCGCGAGTCGACGCGAAGTTTGTTCGTGGAAATCCCGGAATCATATCCGGGGGTGAATTCCCAAATGACTTTTTCAAGCTCCACAAACTGAATAAAAAGACGGGTAAGTTCGCCTGTCACCAGTCACAAATGTTAAAAAATGACTGAGTCGTGAATCTGATTAGCTAGGTATAAAATAGTAAGTGATGACCAGCCTCAGAAATCCCCCCCATATTTGGCCTTGTGCCACAATTGTATTTTTTATACAATAAATTGCAAGAGAAGAAAGGCGAGTATCTTAATCTGTCCCTTGATAAACGTTATTTTAAAAAAAAACAGATTAAACTCTTTCTCCCTCAACTCTTTCTTTTCTTCCTTTTCACCAACCCTCTAAGACGTTTGCTCCCCTTTTTTATACTTGATAAACGAACAGAACATTTTAAGACTGAGCGATTACTTCAAAGACATTCCGACGATAACGCGCATACATACGTTTACACATAAACTCATTCTTACAAGGACTACTATGAATATTTTTCAAACAATCCTGTCAGTCAGTTAAGTGTCATGTGTGATACACGCTTGGGCGAACATGCTTCGAAAGAGACATGACTGACTGGGCAGAAGATTATCCCACAGTAGGTTACCATTACTTTCTGTGGTAAACTGGCTGCCTGCCAAGGCTATAGAAGCCAATCTACCCTGTTATTTAACCCATAACTGGAGAGAGGAGACGGGTCAATACCTTTCTCAAGGGTATTTGCGCGTAAGTGAATGCAAGGAATTCAACTGGAATTCAAACTTGGCTCCCTGATTTCTCGTTCCGAGTTGATATCTGCTACACCACAACGCACATCTAACAATCCTGAATCAACCAAAAATACATATTAATTTTATTTGTAAAACCTGAATTAATATTAATTTTATTTGTATAACCTTGATTAATATTAATTTTATTTGTAAAACCTGAATTAATCTTGATTTTCTTGTTTTTAAAAATCTTATGGTGGGTTATCTAACAAGGTCAAATCAAGCTAAACACACATTACTATAACTGATAACCCACTAGAGTACCAGCAGTTATGCGTCTTTTGAACCAGGCTTACGCCTGCAATTGTGTCGTCTGGTTTCGCTGGGCCTTTGCCGTGAACGTGAGCTATTGTCATTATGTTGAATTGTTGATGCATCATTTCTGTTTTTTTAGTTAATTCTGCTACAGCTTCCTTCAGTTGTGCTAACTCCGTGTTGTTTGTGTGTGCTGTTTTTTGAAACCGATTGTAAATATTATTGCTTTCCGTGTTACCAATTCTGTCAGCGACATCAGCTAACCTCTCAAGATTTTCATCTTCTGACATAGACGCTACATCTGTCCACATCCTTTTTTAGAATAGAATCAGCCATGAAACTGTCCCCAAGTAGTGACCTCATGTGTTTTAGTAACTGAGAGGATGTTATTGTTGTGACATTTTGTGTCACCAAGTTTTACGTTGTTAAATAGCGTAGCATGCTTTCTTTAGAATAGATTTTCCCATTCGTTTAATTATTGCTTGGCGTAAAATGTCATGAACGGTTTTACGGGTATAGTTTCCAGTAACTCTGTCACTTCTCCTGCTATTTCAGTGGGTAGTTTTTCAACAAAGTAGCAATATTGTAAACGGTAAGATGTAATTTTCTTTGCGTTGAAATTTGCTTGTAGTTGCATGAAGCATTAGCGGAGTTGAATGTTGAAGGTCTATCCTTAAGGTGGTCTCCAAGGGTTACATGGTTGTATTCATCTCCATTATGTGATAAGTCAGTTGATTTCGTGGTCTGCTAATATGGCTAATCACCTCTTGTTAGAAGCAGATAAATGCTGTGTTCGTGTCGGAGCTAACAGTTTGTTCGGTGCAGATGATGACGTATTCGTTTCTTGTCGTATTGTTCCCATTTGTTTGGGAAAGACTGCATGTCATGTCATTTTCGAGTGTAGACCTTTTTAAGGCCATTTTTTTTCTTCTTTTAGCAGCAGTTAGATTATTTTTGGTATGGATGTACAAAAGGGAAATAATTCTAATATATCGCGTTGACTGACTACTATTCAGTATCGGAGGAGTATCATGATATTATTATCAATCTAACTTTATATATCTTATTCAGTCAGTATAAAAAATAAAATTATTTAATAATAACTGTTTAACAAAAGCGTATAGAATAAAAAAATATATTCTTAAACTATTGGTTATAATGAAGTAGGGAAGGTCAGCCATGTCTAGTACAAGGCCACTTTACAAACATAGTCGGCAATCCCCACAACTTAGGGATTGTTTACAATCATCAGAAGGTTGAAGGGTGGAAGAATAAAAGTATTTCGTTTATATGTTTAAATAGAGATTTATTGACAGAACAGGATAACATCAATTTGTAGGAGTTAAATGTTCAAAGAGAAAATGTAGTATGTAGTTAAGTGAATGCAGAGTTCTAGTTGTAAGTAGTAGAATGTTTTTATGCAGAATCAACAGGGTTACAAATGAATCTGTGTTCCTTCCCTTTTTTATGACCGGCGAGAAAGTTAAAAGGAAGGCAAAACAATTAAACAAAAGTTGTACTTATCAGACGTTAGTTTTTAAGAGTCAGTTGAAGTGTCTTGTCGTTGTTGCTGTCGTCATCGTCTTCTTCTTTGTTGACTGCGAGAATGGTGAGAAGAAGGAAGAAAAAATATAGGAAATTAGAACACGAGAAGAAGGATAACGAATGTGTGACGGGACCTTATGTCCTGGTCAGTGGTTTGAATTTTCTTTTGTCACATCTTGCTGGTGTATGATATCGGTGCTTCCAGGTCTCTCATTGAGTTGACTTTCTTCTTTTACAGTGATTTACTTTTTTCACATAGGTTTTTTAACTTTTCTCTCAGTTTTGCAAATCGCTTCCTTTTATTGGTTAGAAAATTAATTTAACATCTGATCACAAAATTTGGCTTCGTCTTTTTTTTATTCTTTGTTTTTTGTTTTTTTTTCAGTACGGGGTCAATCCTTTTTCTATTCGTCGAAATTAAGATTTCACACAGGATTGTGAATTTTTGGTAAAATGTGAAGAAGAGAAGAGAGTTACTTTTAATTCTGTATTCACCACAATATAAATTTGAAAAAAAAAATAGTTTTAAAGATAAAAAAAAACAATTTCCTGATTATCGTACTGCTGGTCTCCCATACTTCTTCAGGCTTTATTTTGGTACTTTTCGCGCTCTTTTTCGTAGATGGAATTATAATTACAGTCTTTCTATCCTGTCCCTTGAGATCACAGGTTAGCGTGCATAAATAATTAATTCTGTTTTAAGTAAAAGATAGGCATTACCTTTAGAAAATCTAGTTAATTTTTTTTTTTAATTTACTTACAGACTTCGAAATACATTGAGGGAAAATATTGGAATTTAAAAGAATTTTAAATTTGTTGTTAACATTTTTCGTATACAGTGGCAGCACAATGAGTCGATGGGTGACGAAAAACATACAAATGTTTTTAAAATGCCTCACAACTTTATTTGAACACTTAAATTATTTTTTCTTTTCCTAGGAATTAGCTTTAGACGACTATCTTTAAAATAGAACTGACATTTAAGTTAAAAAAAATATGTATTTAAAATGTGTTTTTCGGGTTTATTCCCTTAGAAAATCTGTGGTGACCAACATTTATTGTATAACCTTTCACACACACACAGCTGTATATAGATTGGCTCTATTGATAAAACTATTATCCATTTATTTTCTAAGTCCCTTCTCGGGACGAAACACGTATAGTTTGTTTTTTAGTTATTTGTTTTCTGTTTTGTCCTACAGAGCCCTACTCTAGAATCGGTCAGTCAGTCAAGTGACATACGTGATACACGCTTTGGGCAATCATATCTCGAAAGAGACATGACTGACTGGGCAGAAGATTATCCCGCAGTAGGTTTTCATTGATTTCTGCGGTAGACTGGTTGCCAGCCAAGGCTATAGAGCAAAATCTGTCCTATTATTTAACCCATAACTGGAGGGAAGATATGGATTGATACCTTTCACAAGGGTATTGTGCGTAAGTAAATTCGAACTCGGCACCCCGATCTCTCGTTCCGAGTTGATATCCACTGCACCACAACACACATCTAGAATAAGTACCCAAAAAATTACTACTAAATGTTTGTGAAATAGTTGAAGATGTAAAATTAAAATGACAATTTTTACATCGTGGTCGGAATGACAATTTACAAATCACGTAACTGCTAAGAAATATGACAAATTGAAAATAAACCCATTAAAAGTTGATCACGGCAATATATTTTCTTCTATTTCTGCTAAAGTGGATCGCTTGTCAAAAACGTTTTCTGATTGGTCACTTTTCCTTTCACGTGCGTGTAGATAAGAGTTCGCGCTAAAAATTGGAATATTCGAAGTGAGCCGATCACATGACCAAGACCAATATAAATTCTGTGGCGCGAGAGGAAGTCCTTAGTGAGAATTCCGAAAACGAGGAGCAAGCACTTAAAATCTTGTTTTGTTCGAACCTAGAAAGTACCTGTAGTGGGACACGGCTTGATATCCCCCTTATAATATTTTAAATTTTACAGCTTAGGTGAATAACAACGAACACACGGACAAATAATGACTCAATGAGTGAAGAAAATTCTGGTTTTTGGTAATTACAAAAAACAATGTTTATATTCACAAAAATAAAAAATGTGGAGTTGAGATTATGTTGAGAATGTTGAGAGAGAGAGAGTACAAAGCAGTTTGTTGAAATAGGTTGCTATAAGTGAGTTCAAAGGTGTGTGTAGAAAATGTTTAATGCTTGTTTCTTTGAGTGAATTAAAATGAGAGCGTGAGTTTGTTGCAATGTTGGATTTTTTTGTGCTAACAGTTCAGTCAGTTAAGTGCCATACGTGATACACGCTTGGGCGTGTGAGAAATTACTCTCACGTAGCTCAGAGCTCAAGCAGTGGATGGATATCAACAAATAGAACAAGACGTACCTGGTTTTAAACAACAAGTTTATTGGCCTTGCAAAAATATGTTGACTTTTTGCAGCTAACTGCTTAGCTTGTTATAGAGGTCTCTTCTCGAGGCGGTAGTTGGTTTCCTTCCGGAGACTTGAAGGGCTTCGGCCTCGTCTTGGAAGGTGGTGAAGTTGCGAGTGGAGCTGCGAAATTCACCGACGTCCAGGAATTATTCTTCTGTAGTCTGGTTCCTTCAGCAGTTTCCATACGGTCGAAACAGGGTCGATGTACTCGCCATGAAGAATTCTTAGAGAAGTTTTCTCTAACAAAGAAAGGCATTTGCCTAATAAAGATACCTTAAAAGGTATAATGGTCTTAGAGAGAGTCTCTCTGAATAGAAGAAAAGGCATTAGCCTAATAAAAATACCTTAAATTAGGTATAACGGTCTCAGGATAGAGAGACATGTGGGCGCCTATTGTAGGCCCCGCGGCAACGTATAAGCCAGGAGCGGTGCTAATGCGACCGTGTCTGTCAGAGCCGGCTGACCAAAGAGGCCGGAATTCTTCCCTTCCGTTCTAAGGCCCGCCAAAATTTCAAAACGAGATCGGCTTAATTCAGCCAATCAACAGGGTTGTCTTAAAACAATGTGGTGGATTCATCATCCAATGAGGAGACCCGTTACTATTTGTATAATTTCCAACACACTGCCAAAGGAGCAACGAAAAAGTAATGGTTATCCATTACTTTTTTTTTTAGTCATAGAATAGGATAATTGTATTAACTATCAGTTATTCGAAAGTAATTATTATTTTTTATTTTCTTTTCAAGGGGAATTGAACGTGCTTCTGTCTGCCACTATAATAATTTTATAACTAATGAACCTGGTTCTACCTAGATCATTAATATTGATAATCAGACTGCAGTCCCTACGAGACTAGTGAGATGTTTTATCCGAACAATTTGGACAAATCCACTCTCCCAAAGTATCCTGCAGGACCACTCCTACACAGTCAAAGTGGTACCAATTGTCGCAGGCGTCACAACACACCATGGGAGAAGATCCATCGTTTGCAACGGAACAAGAAGGACAGAAGAAAGGACAGCCCTCTTCCTGAAATGTTGCTGAGGATGACGCAGAAACTCCCTTTAATTCCAGGGGAAATAAATGTTTTAAGGAATGAACCTGTTCGCATCCGTCCCTCAACACACAGGCCGAGCGAACTTTACCATCATTCCCGGTAATGAGTCTAAGCACCTTACCTAGACTCCAAAAGGGTCTAGTCTTATTAGGAGATTTGATTAATACAATTTCTCCAACTGACACCTTTAGAGGGCAATCTCCCCTTAAATTCGTATCCCTCTCTCTCAGGGACAACAGATAATCATTGTGCCACATCTTCCTAAATTTTTCGACATATTTATGTCTTAATTCCAAAGATCGCACCAGTTTTATTCTACTAGGAGGATCGGGGCACAAATCTTCCGATCCATAGTTACTAATTAACAAACGTGGATTGTAGCCAGTTTGTAGAAAGTGATTGGGGGTTAAAATGTCTAGGCCCCCTTCTGAAGCGGTAATATAAGTCAGCGGTCGATCATTGATCGCTTTCTGCACGTCAGAAATTATCGTTAAAAATTCAAAATACTGAATTTTCCTCCTACCTATTAATTTTTTCAAGCATTGCTTCATGGTTTTAATCATTCTCTCCCATGCACCCCCATGCCAGGCGGAATAAAGGGGGATGGTGAGATGACTAATGGAAGCGGATTTAAAATGTTCCCTGAATTCGTCGGAAACGAAAATTTCAGACAACATAATGCCGGATGCTAGAAAGGTTTTAGCATTATCCGAATAGACATGAGAGGGAACGCCAAAAAGATTGGTAAATCTGACGAAGGCTAACAGGAAGGATCTGGAGCTCATGTCAGGCAAAAGCTCCAGATGCACTGCGCGAAGACTCATGCAGGTAAAAAGCAGGATGTACATCTTTATTTCATCATCCTTGTACTTTACCAAGAAATGGCCGGTAAAATCGATACCCACTTGTTGAAAGGGGTGAACAAAATTCGCCCGGTGGGTGGGCAGTTGAGAACCCGAGGGAGCTTTATACGGTAAAGAATTAATCTTCTTACAAGTAATGCAGCTACGAAGTGTTTTCTTTACCGATTGTCTTCCCTGGGGAATCCAAAACCCGGATAATCTCAACTTGGAAAGAGTTGAATTGGTTCCCATGTGGCAACAATTCAAATGAGCCTCTTTAATAACCAATTCAGTTAAGGGGTGATGTTTACCCAAAAGTATAGGGAATTTGACTCCGAAGGGGTGTATACTGGAATTCTGGATGCATCCTTTAGTCCGCAACAGACCATCCTTATCAATAAACAAGTTATTCTTGGAGGTACAACCTTATCAGAAGGTTGAGTCAAATATTCCAACTCAAAGGGAAATGCCTCCCTTTGCATATCAGAAAAAAGCAACAATTTGGCTCTATGGTAGGTATCAGTGTGTCGATGCATCAACTTATCACCGAACCTTAAAACCTTTTCAAGAACGTTGATCGCTCTAGACAATGTTGAAAATTTAGAAATATTTATAGGAAGACTGGTTTCGCCTGCGCGAGAATCCTCGGTTAGCATACAGGATACAATCTTCCGGTTGGTGTCATTAAGGCAAGGTAATGGAGATACTGGCCAGTCAATGGTATGTTGTTTTAGCCAATCGGGTCCGTATACCCAAAAATCGAACAATTGTTCAAACTTGGAGGCTGAAAGGCCTCTAGTCAACAAATCCGCAGATTTTCCGACGAAGGGACATACTTGAACAAGGGGGAGAC
Source organism: Ascarosepion bandense (assembly GCA_037127315.1). Lineage (NCBI taxonomy): Eukaryota > Metazoa > Mollusca > Cephalopoda > Sepiida > Sepiidae > Ascarosepion > Ascarosepion bandense. Next base: position 1,131,550 of record JBBBDQ010000866.1, on the reverse strand, counting down.
GCCAAATCTGAGGTTAACGTCCTCCAACATTTTTTTTATGTCCAGGACACGATTCTCCACAAAAATATTTCTTTTAGACCCCTTCCCATTTAAAACCCAAGATAAGGCTACTTGTGCATCAGACACAAAGAAAATAGAAAGGACGTTGATAGGCTTTAAGGCTTCAATAACCTTAGGAACAACTTTGAGAGCGAGATAGATCGCCATTAGTTCCAAAGTAGGTAGGGTTTTCTGCTTAATGGGGGCCACCTTAGCTTTAGCGAACAACAAGGAACATCGATTTCCTTGTTTAGCATATAAAGAAAACCCGTATGCGAGCTTAGATGCGTCGCAGAAACAAATAAATTCCACCGGGGAGCTCTCCTGCAACACACGTCTGGGGAACTCAAATTCACTTAATTCATTAAGTTCCTTAGCAAGAGTTTGCCAAGGGATAGTAAATTTTTCAGGGATCTGTTGATCCCAGGACAAGTTGTTCTTCCATAGTTGGCTAACGAACGTCTTGCCCTGAATAGTAACTGGGAGAAGCAAGGAAAGCGGATCATAGATGCTGGAAGTCTGAGATAGAATCCCACGTTTAGTGTCTACCTTAATGTTAATCTTAGTGGGCGCAAGTCTGATTGTATCTCGTCGAGGGGAATAAAGATACCCCAGTACCTTTTCATAGGAGGGAAGGGGGGAGGTAATTGATCCATCCTCTGACATTTTATTTTGCAAATCCGCACAGTTGGAGTTACAGGACTGAAGATCGAATCCTGCGTCCTTCAACCTGTTACGAACAGTACTATACACAGAAAGGAGAGATTTGGAATCGCAACTAGTAGTGACCAAATTGTCAACATAAAAATTGTTGGAGATTACTGAAGAGGATATGTCAGAATCATATCTCTCCACGTGAAACTTAAGGATGCAACCCAGAAGAAAGGGACTCGCATTAAAGCTAAAAATGATGGAGTTATACCTGTAGGTATGCAATTTGTCATTTACCTTGAGAAAAAATCAAAATCTATTTTTGTCCTGAACAGTTCTCAGGCGAATTTGAAGGAAGGCCTTACGAAGGTCTCCTAAAAGAACATAGTTGTTCTTTCTAAAAATCAACAACAAGTCCAGTAGCTGTGCTGTTAAGTTAACTCCAGCATATGCTGCATCGTTAATAGAAACACCCCCCCCCGCCGTTTCAACGAACAATTAAAGACGGGGCGGATTTGCGTAGTGACCCCAAGGCCCTCTTTAATAACGGGCCGGTGAGGAATTCAACAATAATTCTTAAACTCCCCAGGAGGAACTGAAAAGGGTTCGACAATACCACAATCCTCATATTCTCTAAAAACTTGTAAATACTCGTTATAGAGTCCCTTCTTCTCCAAGGAATCTGCCACCCTATGCATTATTTTTAGGGAAGGCACATAATTAGAATCCACCCGAGACAATTTATCTCCGTCCCAGGGCAGATCCACATAATATCTACCATTTTTCAAAACTATGGATTTCTTGAAGTCGTCAATTTTTTCTTCATCATAGGAAGTTTCACTCTCGTCGATTCCAATAGACTCGAGAGAGAGAAAATGTTCAATTCCGCGTTCAACAGAGGAATCCTCGAAAAATGGACCAAGTGTATCTGAATACGAATATACCGGATTTAAGGCACTGTCGATTAAGAACGACGAACATTTAGGCAAGGGTTCAATAATTTGATTAAAGGGGGGGCACTCTTGCTTATCCTCCCTATTAATTACCGGCTTCAAAAAATGGTGCCCATTGCCGAAGGGAATAATTTCGTCAGAAATTCTCCATGCAGTCCCATTCAGACATTCAACCAAATGCGAATCCTTCAACTGCTGGATTAAATCCAAACCGACAAGGCCATGTAGATCTCTACCGTTCAAATCCTCATAGCCATTACCGAGACGAAATCCTGCCTCCTTTATATTAGAGGTGATCTCATCAAATCTCGGCACTTGAAACTTGAGGTTAAGGTTGTCCGCAAATAAGGCAGAGAAGGGAAAAGGTTTTTGAGACCCTAATCTAATGGAGACATTAAGTTCAAGAAGGTCCACCGACCTGGTTCCTATGAGGGTGTTAACCGGCATTATCACGGGTTTCGGTACTAATTTTTCCCGAGGACACAATTTTTTTAAAATAGCCCGAGAGAAAAACGATTTTTGACTTTCAGAGTCCAAGATACAGTGAAATGAGACGGGACGCCCTTCACCCTTCATGGACACTTTAATAACTGGAAATATACAATTTTCCAGGTCTGACAGTGTAGTCCTTCCCACAAAGGACTCTAAGGCTTTAGGGCACATAACCGTGTAATGGGTTTTCAGTCCACAAGTATTGCAGGGATAGGGAAACCCTCGGTTTCCCTTACAGTCCTGGTCAGCGTGACCACCCAGACATCTGGAACAGATTCGTAGGTCCTTAGCTCGTCGAACCTTTGATTCGTGGCTAGGATATTTCGGGCAGTCCTTAACGGTATGGTCTGCTAAGTCACACAACTTGCAAAACCTTCTGCCTTCTCTGACGCTAGTCCGGGTATTTGAGGAATCCGTACCCTTTTTGGGATTGGAATTTTTATGGCTCGACAAATTGGGTCGAGGCTCAGATGAAGAAGAAGCAGAAAATGGCGGCTTGGGCGGGCCACTTTCCCGCCTTTTATCAACTAAAGGCGCCGCTTGCAAAAATTCAATAATGTCGAAAAGGTTGGACATAATTGCTAAAAGGGAAGGATAACGCTCCTTCGTTCGCGTCATTAATTCCCTTCGAACACTAACTGGGAATTTTCGGAACAGAATATGGGCCACCATTGACCCAGAAGTGGAATTTTCCGAAAAAAAATCTGTTCCAAAGGACTTGTCCAACTCAGATAAGTCAAGCTTTACTTGTTCTACACAAGTTTTAAGCTCATCCAATTTGGTAATTTGCACCGGTAGTGGAATTATTTCCTCAAAAATTCGGTCCTTAATAAGGGAAGGATTCAGGAATTTTTGTTTTAAGCTATCCAATGCAAATGGGTAGTTCTCGGAGGAAACATCCAAATTAGAAATCAAATCAAAGGCTTTCCCCTTCAACTTCGACTTGAGAATTAACATCTTGTCAGCATTTCCCAAGTTGGCTGTGCAGAATTCGAACCTTCTGAGAAATGTCCGAAATTCGAATTTATCAGCCGAAGGAGACCCGCTGAAGTTAGGACACTCCAGTTCTAATTTTAAAGGTAGAAGAGAGACAGGTTTTAAATTTTTGCCGCTCTCTCGACCAGATTTTAACTCAAATAACGTTTCCCTAACACCAGAAGAAAATTTTACAGAGTCATTGCAAAATGACAACCGCTCCTCTTCAGGAGACTTTAAAATAATCTGGTCAAATAAATTGTCCAAATCCTTCAGCCAATTTAGGATATCTTTCTCGCTCGCCTCAATGGTCGACAGAGAGGAATTATTATCCTTAAGCCAGTTCACAGTACATTGAATCCGAAATTTTTTTGTTTCGATTTTATTGGTTAATTCCTTTAAGGCCGCCATAATGTCGCCCGTAAGGATACTAGGATAAGATACGAAACAATACTCAATGAACGGTGACAATTTTAATTCAAAGAACAGCCAAGGCACGATACAATGCGAAGAGAGAAAAAAAAAGGGAATTGTTAAGGCTTAGCCAGTCAAAGGGAGGCAACTTACCCCCTCTCAAACAAAAATTTGACAAAACGATAACTAATAATTAGGGAGGAAATTTTTTTTTTTTTAGGTAGCAGACAAGAAGCACCAATTCAATATATAGCTAAAGAATATAGCAAAAAAAATCATACATAATACAAATAACAATTCTAGAAGGGAAAATGATTAATTTTTTACGAGAATAATGTCAACTCGCTTAAGTATTAGACATGCAAACAAATTATTGCCGAAACAATTTAGAATGAAATCTTACAAACAATTAAGGAATTATTCACTTATAGAATACAGACCCTTTTTTCTTTTATGCAGTAAGGGAGCAATTTTAAAGGAGAATTACAATCGTATTTTTACGAAAATAAATGAATTCAAAGGTTACAATACAAGGTCGTATTTTTACGATAAGGGCTATTTAAACGTTAAAATATATAACGTAATATTTTTTCAATAAAAGCTGTTTAAACGTTAAAATATATAACGAGATATATTTTTGCAATAAAAGCTATTTAAACGTTAAAATATATAACGAGGATATTTTTGCAATAAAAGCTATGTGAGAAATTACTCTCACGTAGCTCAGAGCTCAAGCAGTGGATGGATATCAACAAATAGAACAAGACGTACCTGGTTTTAAACAACAAGTTTATTGGCCTTGCAAAAATATGTTGACTTTTTGCAGCTAACTGCTTAGCTTGTTATAGAGGTCTCTTCTCGAGGCGGTAGTTGGTTTCCTTCCGGAGACTTGAAGGGCTTCGGCCTCGTCTTGGAAGGTGGTGAAGTTGCGAGTGGAGCTGCGAAATTCACCGACGTCCAGGAATTATTCTTCTGTAGTCTGGTTCCTTCAGCAGTTTCCATACGGTCGAAACAGGGTCGATGTACTCGCCATGAAGAATTCTTAGAGAAGTTTTCTCTAACAAAGAAAGGCATTTGCCTAATAAAGATACCTTAAAAGGTATAATGGTCTTAGAGAGAGTCTCTCTGAATAGAAGAAAAGGCATTAGCCTAATAAAAATACCTTAAATTAGGTATAACGGTCTCAGGATAGAGAGACATGTGGGCGCCTATTGTAGGCCCCGCGGCAACGTATAAGCCAGGAGCGGTGCTAATGCGACCGTGTCTGTCAGAGCCGGCTGACCAAAGAGGCCGGAATTCTTCCCTTCCGTTCTAAGGCCCGCCAAAATTTCAAAACGAGGTCGGCTTAATTCAGCCAATCAACAGGGTTGTCTTAAAACAATGTGGTGGATTCATCATCCAATGAGGAGACCCGTTACTATTTGTATAATTTCCAACAGGCGATCATGTCTCGAAAGAGACATGACTGACTGGGCAGAAGATTATCCCGCAGTAGATTGTCATTGCTTTCTGCGGTAGACTGGTTGCCGACCAAGGCTATAGAACCCAATCTGTCCTGTTATTTAATCCATAACTGGAAGTGAAGGAATAGACGGATTAATACCTTTCCCAAGGGTATTTGTGCGTAAGTGAATGCAAGGAATTCAACTGGAATTCGAACTCGGCTCTACTCGTTCCGAGTCGATATCCACTGCGCCACAACGCACAACTAACAGTTAACTTGACAAAATTCAACTGTTCGTACTTGCGTGGATTTTTGTGACATTCGGTCGACGTTTGAATTGTCACTCAGGATTCAGTGAGTGAATGCGTTAGAGTTGAAATTGAAGTAAATGAATTAAAGAGTTGAAAAGTAAATTTGACACTTGGATTCGGTTTCGCGCCGCAAAGTGGGCGATTGTGCTTCTGTCTATAAGAGTTTCTATGCCTGTTTATGTTATTAAGAGGAAATATCAAAGTATTTTTAAATTATTTTTTAATTTTTTCAATCCCAATCTAACACGTTCAAAATTTTAGTAAAAATCTTGTTTTGATTTTAGTTAGCGGATAACCAAATCGTTACGAGAGTTTAAAATGGAAAACATAGATAACTCATTTTTGGTTTGTTTGTTTTTTGTTTTTTTTTTGTTTTTGTTTTTTTTTTTGTTTTTTTGTTTGTTTGTTTTTTTTTTGTTTTTTGTTTTTGTTTTGTTGTTTTGTTTTGTTTTGTTTTGTTTTTTTTACGGTGAAAAACGCATTAATTTAAAAATTCTTGCAAAAATCAAATAATTGTCGAATGTTAATGAAACTTTCAGGACTTAAACACAAATAAATTAAATTATTTTTGAAATTATTATTTTAAAAAAATCTTGAAAAAATAATTTTTTCTTACATCTGTTAACGCCATTCACGTAAATTCATAAAATTTTAAGAAATTAAATGTTGTTGGGAAAATTGGTTCTGTTAGTTAAACGCAGAATTCATTGGGAAATGTTGTAGGGATAAGAAATTAAGAACTAAAAACACTTTGGAAAAAACCCATAGTAAAATTGCACACTCGTAAATTGGATTCAAATGACTATCCACAGATCAGCGCGAAAAGGGTTCGTAAAAGAAATTTGATATACATATATATATATTTTTATAAAGATTATTTGAATTTTTATTTATTTTTTTAGATGTTTCCTAGTTTGCTATTTGTCGAAAAACATTTCATATCGAGGTGTGAAATTTCGCGATTATTGTGTGCAGTTTGTACATTCAAGAAATTGTTTTTCTTCTTTTTTTTCTAACAAAATCAATGAGTTAGATTTGAATTTTAAATTTTGAATTTGTTTTGTTCACTACAATATAAATAATTTCTTTTTATCTTTTTTAATCATTTTGCCTTTATTTCCGAAATCTGCTCCCAGTAGTAAAATAAAAATGCAATGAAACTATGATATTATTAAATCTGATAAGCTTTTTATTGCTTTAATAAATAATATATAAGGACATTATAGTCTGAAGAAAAAAATTTTTTTCGATGTATAATGAAAATTTAAAAGAATTGTTTTCATTTTTTTAATGATAACAATTAATAAAAAATATTTTTGAAAAAATATTTTTAAAATATTTCAAAGATGTGTTGTGGTTAGTTCATAAACTTATTAAGTTTAAAGTTTGAACATTATATTTATTAATCAAAAATTGAAAAATTCAATACAAACCATCGTGCCTTCGTATTTTTAAAATAGTTTGTAATTTTTTTTTTTTGAGTGTGTATTTAAAGCTTGTTTTTTGTCTGGTAATTTCAATGTGTACATTAAAAGGTCATGTGTTTCAGGGTTTCTTTCCCTTACAGGAAAACATTTGTACGATTATGTCACTTGTGATCGCCATAAACTTAAGTTTATGGCGATCACAATATATATATATATATATATATATATATATATATATATATATATATATATATATATATATATATATATATATATATATATATATATCTGGCGAGCTGTCAACACATTTCAAATACGGACGACTAATCAGAAAATTTAACTCTGTGATTAAGAAATAATTTTATTTTGAATTTCATGCTTTCATGCTATAAATAAGTAATACTTCTGTACATCAAATTAATTTAACATTAAATTTGCTAATTTTTCAAAAATAGTGTGTCACAGATGTATATTTTATTTTTGCAAGATTTTTAAAACCGAGAGTTAACTTTTGTTTACAAATGTGTCGATCATTCAAAAGTGAACAAAAAATTGAAAGATTAAAAAAAAAATTATAAGATTATTGAAAAAATTGAAAGATTAAAAAAAAAATTAAAAGATTCTAATCAATATAATTTCCGATTCTAATCAATATAATTTCTGATTTAATTAAACCAGAGTATTTTGCTTACATAGTAAATTTAATCATTTAGCTTTCAATTAAAACTAAAAAGTTTCAAGAAAATTTTTCTTTTATTTTTAAAAATTCAATTTAAAAGTTATCGAAAATGAGTGGAGGTACCTACAATGGCGACTTGTGTGGACGTCTGCTTCCTGGCCCAAAGTGAAGATTCTTGCTGAGTTTTTGTTTTTTGTTGTTGTTTTTTTAACACTAACTGGGTGGATCAGAACTATGGTTGAACTTTTTGGCGGGTTAAACGTGTTCTTACGTGTTCTCGCAAGCCTTTGATGTATTGGCCAATCAAAGAAGACTAACGCGAATTTCAAACTTTACATTTTTCAATCGAGCGTCTGTGTTAAGAAATACGAGTTATCGTTCGAAGGTAGGTTTTGTACTAAAATATAATATCTTTTTTTCTGGACTCATAACAAGTGCGATGTGTAAATTGTCGTAACTTGCTTTTTTAATTAAACTTTGCAATGTGGATTCCACATGCCACTTATTCTACGATCCTTTTGCATCTCACTCAACCAAAATAGACCAGATAGTTGATTAATATTAACAACCAACACATTATCGAACTTTATTCTCAGCTAACAAATCTTACGAAAAATACACAGCAAAGACCTGCAGCAAAAGAACCTTCAATTTATAAAAAAACAAACAAAAAACTTTCGATGAACAAACAAAAAATACAATCCAAGACAAATAACTACATACACTTTTTTCTCTATTTATGACTGTAAACAAAGTTAAAAGTATTTTTTAACGATCTTGGTAAAACAAAACATTCAAGAACATTTAAATAGAGATTTTTGATTTTGAACTGTATTTACTTCAATCCATTTTACAACATTAACTTGGACTCAAATCTTCTAATCCTTTCAAAAACATTGTTGTAATATTTGTATTTATTTTTATATAACAGTTGTTATTGTTTAAAAAAAAGAGTGTTGATTACTCAATGTTGATCTTGTCCCTCACATACAAAAAAATGTTGTTGAAGTAATTGAACATGTGGTGATACTGACCGAGTAAAAGCGATGGACCGGATGTTTGCACCCTCACAACCAAAAAGCAAATGACCAAAAGTCGTCGGTGCGCAGCTGGCTTCGCGCAGATGTTCCGGTTGAAAAATAAAAATTAATTAAATATTAAATTCCAGTTCGCGAGCCTACGCGAATTTTATTTATCGGCCAATGGGAAGCCAAGAATCAAATACAAGTGTGAATTTCCAAATGATCTGCTGCGATCCAAAAAGTCGAAATAAAAGGCCGATACAGAAAGCATCGCCAGACAGAAAGACAGACTCGAGACAGACGAGAGTAATTAGTATCTCCCTTGATCAAGTCAAGTGGCTTACTATGCTCGTCGCCTTCACCTCCCTTTTCCTTCGTCCCTGTCTCAAAACTACTGACTGACCTAAGGAACGTATACATCAAAGACATTCCTTACTCACAGCGCTCCCACATTCCTAAGCAGTATTTCTCTTTTCAGCATTTTATTGCCATGAACATTTTAACGTCCGTTGGACCTATACTTCAAGTATTACTTTAATTGTAAAAACCTTAATTGATATGTGTATATATAAAATGTTATTTTTCAACTCAATTTGCTTTTCTTGATTTATAATCATTTTATGACTTATAGTGAGCTATCTACAACGAGGCCAAATTCTGTTAATCTGCAACAACATATTACTACCCTTCACTAGAACTGACTCCCCACCATAAACTGGAAAAGAATGGATAACCCACTATAAACACAACCTACAAAAACACCTTCTGATGTATCGAAATTATTTAGCAACCTCAACTCCGCAACATTTCTATATGACTCGCTATGTGTGGTGATAGATATATACTTCGATCCGTAACTTGAAATCGAATCAATATGCTCGTTGGGGTACGGATAAAATTCTACGGCAGAGTGATTTGAGTAGACTGGGGGCGGGGTTAAGTAAGAGGAGCTGTGAGTAAGAATTTGTATAGTAGTAAAATTGGTGGACCTGTACGACATTACCACTACCTGTAAATTTGTTGATTACATTTTTTTTTTTTACTTTTTTCAGTACACTATCCTTGATTAGATCCTAAACTTTCCGATTATCAAATGAAACTTGAAAAAAAATTCATTATGTAAGATTTTTAGTGGGTGCTCAGTTTCTCATACAACGTTATAGTAAGTCGATCCTTCATTTTAGAAACACTTGCGTTGGGGTCGCTTTGATGTCGCTGAGACCATGTATAGAGAGAAGTTTAGAATTTGAAGATCAACAAACCCTTGGAAAATTTTCAATTATCCCTTCATATCAATGAAAAATAAGTTATTTCAAACATTAAAAAGAAAGTTTTGGACAGAGTTTCTTTAAAATAGTTCCTGTTGTAAAAAAAATTTGGAATGAAAAATATGACATGTAAAGCATTAAAAAAAATGACAGAGAATCTTTAAAATAATTCCTAGTCTAAAAAAAATTTGAATAATCATGACGCCTTTCTCGCCAAAAAGTATGACTGTTCCCGAGAAAATCATCTGCGCCGGGCGTGAACTCACTCGAGCGGACCTGTACGACATTACCACAACCTGTAAATTTGTTGATTATCATTTTTTTAAAACTTTTTTCTGTGTATTCTTATCGATTAGTACATAAAGGTTCCAATTTTCAAAAAAAAAAAATTGGAAAAATTAAATATTTAAAGACTTTTAGGGGGTGCTCAGTTTCTCATACAACGTTATCGTAAATCGATCCTCCATTTTGGAAGCACTCGCTTCCAGTTGTTGACCTTTTACGTTTTTTTTTTTGTTTTTTTTTCCAAAACTTGGAGAAAATTAATGAAAAAAATAGTTCCGGAAATATGTTTTTAAATTAATTAATCATTAAAAAATGCTAATGATAAGAGAAGACAAATATTATCAATCTTATTGGAGCAATTTTTTTTTTCCCAACAATATCAAGAAGGCATGAGAACACGATGTTGTATCAATTTAGAAATGCCAAAGTTTTTTTACGTAATCAAAAATAAAATTTCAAAAATAATAATGTACAATTGTACATTCTTCGTTCTTTTTTATGCGATTCGAAACATTCGAACTAGCTTTTTATTAATTAAATAAAATGGAAATGAAATTACCTAGCTAGTTCTAAAACATCTCGAAATAACTAGTGAAATACGGCCAAACACAAAAAAAAAACTTATCGTTTATTCAAATGTTAAAATTAATACGAACAAAGGTTATTAACTTTTATTTATTTTCACTAATGGAAAAGTACTAATAACTCGCCCGATATTCTCTTAGTCTTACTCTTCTCTTTTCTGTTGCTAATCCTGATTGGATTAGGAGAAATCGGAACTTTTTTCAAGTTAAAACTGACCATGACGTAAAATTAACACGTGCTTCCCTTTTTTTGCTATTAAAACAGTTAACGTCGTCGTCATGTGCCATAAGAAGAAAATAGTATGCGCGCGACAACAACAACACTAACAGTCTATCAACAACAACAACAACAACATCGACCTTTAAAGAAGTTATAACAAAAAGAAGTAAAATAAACAAAAAATAATCTCGTCCAGCCCAACAAAAAAAGAAATTCAATATGATGGTTGGAGGACTTGATCAAGCTTTAGAAGCTACCCCAGAAATTCAGTCATACTGCGATCAAGTAAGTATACAAAGAATAAATAATCATTTAAAAAATGTAGTTACTAAGAGGCGCGGCTAAACAAACTTCCTTTAAAACTGCATAAATAATTATCTAACAAATTGCTAAAAATAACTAGTTATGCAGTTTTGAAGAAAATTAGTTCAGCCTCGCCTCTTTTATTTTCATTCCTGGAAAACAAGTTGTCTTTTTTTATTTTTTATTTTTTTTGTTTGTTTTTTTTTGTTGTTTTTGTATTTCCCTGATAGCAGGGCACCTGTTCCGTCGAGATCAAATACAGGAGCATTACAATTTTTCTTAACATAAGTGTCTTTCCTTCTTTTAACTTCCACGTTCCGATTAAGTTTCGTCTTCAAAGCAAGGCACCACAAAATAGAAAGCCAGTAGGTTAAATTAAATATTAATAATAAATTTAGAGAGATATGTTTAAAGAAGAGGAGACTAACTAAAAATCCAATTACTTTTTTGAAAATTATTTTAAAGTTATGATGATCATTTTCTTCCTATGACTACATTGTATTGTCCTAAATGAGTAAAAAAAATCTTCTTTTTTTTTCTGGAATGAAGTCTAGACTTTCTTTTCCGGATCTAGGATCTTTTAAAAAAAGATTTAGTTTTAGACGTTAATGGCCTGAGGAGCAAAAAAATTAATAATTTTTTGGCGGACCTGAAGCAGACTACCACCACGTTTAATTTCGTTGTTTTTCATTTTTTTTTCTTTTTCTTTTTACTTTTTTTTCAGCGCATTTCTATCGATTGTTACTTAAATTTTCCGATTATCCAAAAAAAATTTGAAAAATTACAATATCAAAACTTTTAAAATTTTAAAACATTTGTGCGGGGGTGTCAGTTTCTCATGCAACGTTAAATCGATCCTCCATTTTCAATCCACTAAGGTTGTATGAAAAACTGGTTTTATACTTTTATAATAAAATGATTTATATTCCTAAATGAGTCTTGCGTTTCAAAAACTAATAAAGTTTTATTAGTTAAACGCAAGACTCATTTAGGAATATAAATCATTTATTATTTTTTTAAACATTTTGCTTTTATTTCCGAAAATTTGCTCCGAATAGTAAAAAATAAAATACAAAAAAAAAAGCAATGACATTATTTAATTTGATAAGCTTTTAATTGCTTGAATAAATAATTAAGGACATTAGACTTAAGAAAATAAAAATTTTTGATTGATAATGAAATTTAAAAATTTTTTTTTGTTTTGTATTTGTTTTTTTATCATAAATTTATAAAGCTTCAAAAATATTTTTAAGATACATCAAAGATTTTGGGGTTACTTTATAAATTTATTAAACGAAATATTTACTAATCGAAAATTAATATTTAAATTGTCATGCCTTCCTGTTTTTAGATTTTTTTTTTTTTTTAATGTATTGTATGGTAATTTCTGTGTAAATTAAAAGATCATGTGTTTCAGACTTTCTTCCCCTTACAGGATAAAAATGTGTACAATTATTTCACTTGTGATTGCCATACAATACATTATCTCACATCTGTCAACAGTAGAAAGGTTAGTAAGTTTATAGAAATAGTTTTATTCTAAATTTCATGCTATAAGTAATACTTGTGTAAATCAGATTAATTTAACATTAAATCTGGTAATTTCCCAAAAATAATGTGTCACAGATGTATATTTTATGATATCTTTGCAAGATTTTTAAAACTGAGAATTAACTTTTGTTTACATTATCGCTCAAAAATGACCAATAAATTGAAAATTTTTTTTTTAAATTTAAAAATTTTAGATTCCAATCAATATAATAAAGTATTTTGCTTACTGAAAATAGTAAATTTAATCATTTAGTTTTCAATTTAAAAGTTTGTTATTGAAAATAAGTGGAGGTACCTAGTACTTACTTAGCTTCATATTCTAACTAAACTAAGCACTCATTTCATCAATAAATAAAAATTGAGAATGATCGATCCAATACATCCAGTTTAGCTTTTAAAAAAAGTTCTGCTTTAGAAATAAAACAACAAATTTGACTTAAAAATGCAATATAGTTTTTTAATTTTCCTTTTTATTTTTTATTATTTTTTATTTTTTTGAAAAATTGATTTTTATTATTAAACATTCAAAAAAAATACACGCACTGTTTTAAAAACCATTTAATGATTAAAATAAGTATTTGTTTAATAAAAGTGCAGTATTGATTTTTTACAGATCTTAAGTTTTATATATATTTAATTCTGGTAAAACAATAGGCAGAAAATCTTGAGGTTCACATGTCTGCAAAAATTTATGGTAATTTTGCTTTAACCAACATGAGTTGGGATGAAATATAGATCAGAATAAGAACAAATAGAAAATGCACCTATTTAAAGTGTCAAAGAATTAACTGATTCTAAGCTGAACTAAAAAAGAACATAAATATTGCTCTATGTACAGGTGGTGAACAAAATAAAGGAAATACCATGAAATTTCAAGCAAATCATTTCAATATGAAGTAAGACCACCTTTGGCAGTAATTACAGATTGAATTCTGTGTGGAATTGATTTGCACAAAGTTTTAATTTTTACCAGAGGAATTTTTAGCCATTCTTCTGCTAAAACAGTTTCAAATTCTGTCAGTGATGATAGTAGAGGATATCAACTCCTGACTTCATTTTCTAAAATGAACCATAAATGTTCAATGATGTTGGGATCTGGGGAATGTGGTGGCCAGATAAGACGTTTGGGATGGGGGTCAATGCTGAAATAAAGCTTACTCTGGAGCCCTGTTTCCAAAGTAGATTTCATAAACGTTCTTCCTGTCTTCACTTCCACAACTGAAACGGAACAACTGGCTGTAACAAACAAAAAAAAAAAAAACCTTTTTCACTTCAAGGCTCTTTATTCTTCTCTTTCTTTCTGATTTCATGTCCTGGGTATGACAATAAACTACATCTGGCAGCAAGACCTCTGATTGAGAGGTTAATCACTAAAGCTGTATAACTGTTCTGTGCATACATGTATGCATTTTTATCTTGCTTACTATTGAAATATTATTTACAATATATATTTTCATGATATGTCCTCTTATATGGCAGTGAATGCTGGATGATCTCAAAGATGAAGGAGAGACCCAAAGGAACAGAAATGTTGTTCTACTGAAGGATGCTGCAGATATCATGGACCGAACTTGAGCAACAACATTTTGGAGAGGTTGCAAAGTAAAAGGAAGCTTATACTTAGCATCAGGAAGAGTCAGTTGAAATTTTGGGGACATGTAAGGAGGAAGAAAGGCTTGGAGAATCTAATACTCACAGGGACAGAGGGAGGGAGAGACAGGAAAAAGCAACACAAGATATATTTGGGTAAGTGGATGGTGGTGTGGAGTTTGGGAAAGATACCAAGAGGGAAAATGTTAAAAGTGACAAGGGATAGGAACAAGCGGAACTCCATGATCACCTACATTCTGAAAGGGCACAGCACATTAAGAAGATATAATAAAATTCATGGGATCAATTTTTATTTCTTATTATAGTAACTATAACACATAAGATGATTTCTTTTTCTGTTCTTTAAAGAAAAACTTTTTACGATATTATATTTTTGAAACAAATTTTTTTTCATTCACAACATTGATTTTGAATTAATTCAGTAGCTAATTACTATATACAGCAGGGGTAACCAAACCACTACCTGTAAGCCACATTGACCTTTAACCATGGAAATATATTGGTTGAACAGCTTTTCTCATTACAGTTAATATAAAAGGTAAATAAGAGAGATTTCAAAATGTATAATTATTTACTGAGTATGAATTGAGATCTCATTGAATTAAAACATAAGATTTAAAGATTTCAGTCCTAATTTTAATGCTAGATCTGAGTCGGGCATTGTTCGAATAGGTAGGATGCAGAGGGATTAAAGAAAATTCTGGTCAGCAAGAGGAATGTCAGAAGACTGATGACATAGGTAAAGGGGCTAAATGCCTGTCATGTACATTAATGCAGTGTAAATTCTGTTCATGTCTTGCAGCTCCTAAACCCCTGAACTTTAGTATATGTGACTCTTACATTAAACAAGTTTGCCCATCCCTGATATACAGTAATTATAGTTTTGTTTTTTGTTTTTTTGATGAGTTGTCTTCAGAATGGAATTTACTTTGAAGAAAAATCTTGCAAGCAGTTTACGAAAATATATTTTTACATATCTAGTCTTGCATAGTGAAAATCACCCCTTTTCGCTTCATACAAAGTTATTAATGAAATAAAAATGTTATTTATATCTATTGGTTCTATTAGGCCACCTACAAAAGGGTAAGTTTTGTACTGAATTGTATCAACTAAATTCTCATTACATTGATCCTTGCTATAAAAGTTAGTTAACATTCATTTTACTAAGCTAAAATTTTTTTTTTTTTTTTTTTTTTAACCCTTAAATACTATTCATCCTTTAAGACACTGATGTCCACCCACATCTATTGGACAGGTGAAGAGGCTCATCCCTTGTTCCCTGTTTAGGATGTGGTTTCCGGCTTTCTCTTTTCGCTCTTACATAGCCCCCTGCGCTTCAGTGGCGTTACCACCTTGCTCGGGGTGATACGATTAAAAAAAAAATGATCATGGCCCTCCACAGATTTTTTTACTTAATCTAATTTCAATGATATTTATAGTGGAGTGGTTTCCTGTTGTCTTCTCCACAGGCTTTGAATTCAGTCATCCCTCTCCTAGACCTATCACTCAAGACTAGAAATCAACATCTACCCTACTATTTAACCCATAGCTGAAGTGTGTGGAGAGAAATTTTGCCTTTCCTATTGGTTATAGCATAAAAGTAAATGCAATTGACTAGGCCAGAATTTGAGCTAGCATACTGATTTACTTTTCATGACTGATAAGCATTATGCTAGCCACATATCTGTGAGATACAGCTGAAATGGCCTGTGATACATACAATCCAATTTTTTTACAAATTTCACTTTGCCTAAAATAATTAGTTTCACTGGAGATTGAAATTAGTTTGGCACAGAGAAAATGTATAACTGAAACTTTGTTTTTTTTTTTTTTTTTTTTAATCATTTCACTTCTAAGCAAGGCATGACCGCCACCAGTGCACAGAGGGTTACAGTGATAGAAAAGACTGGGTACAGTGGGTATTGAAAAAAGAATAAAAGATAACAAAATTTAAGAGGATAGAAAATGGTAATTGACATTGCATTTAAATTTTTGGAGATGTAGCTATCAAGGAAGCAAGTAAATAGGAGGTTCCACAGGTGGAAAGTGCAAGAAAAGAAACTGTTCAAGTAGAAGTTAGGGTTAAATTTAACTATTTCAATGGTAAAAGGGTGGGAACATAGCAAAACAACATTAACCGAATATTTCATTAAATCATCAATGTATAAAATTACAAAATAAAACCAACAGACTTTGTCGGTAAAAATGCAACTACTTGTTTGGAGATATATATATGGGTGAAGGAAGAAGATTTTTTAAATTTATGGAGAACATTAAATCTAAATGTTCCAATGAATTATAATTCATTGGAACATTTAGATTTAATGTGCTTTATTTTTCATTATTATAAAGATTTAATTTTGCACTAAATTCACATTTTCCCATGTGCATGAAAGTTAGTGAGGCAGACACTGAGAGTTTTAAATTTAAATGTTTGTTTTTTTTTTAATGTCTTGTGCATATTGTTTATTTGATTTCATTTTCTTTCTATTTATGTTTTTATTACTTTTCTTATGAAATACCCCACTTTGTCACAACATATGATCTGCTAATGTTGGATATTTACTAACCAGAATAAAAGCAAAAAAAAAAATTAAATCTGTGAGACTATATTCTCAAAGCCGTAATAAAAAAAAAACATTAAAAAATTCTATGTCCCCACTTTCATGTATGCATTTATAATTGCATCAATATAATCGCTTAATTTGTTTTTTTGTCTAAAGAATGAAATACCTAACACAAACTTTTTCCACTTTGTCATAGATTTTTTTTTTTAAATTGTTCTTGATATATAGAAATGTATCTATTATTCTCCTTATATGCCTACCTTTATCACAAGTGCTTTTTTTTTTTTTTCTTAAAGCTAAAAAGTGAAGTTGAAAAAAAGGTTGGTGCCAAATTTGATGTCTATAAAGTTAAAACCTATCGGCATCAACTTGTGGCAGGAATAAACTATTTTGTGAAGGTAATTTCTTTTGAATTTTCTATTTGCTACTAAATTTTTATGCTATATTCACTCTACAGAAGATTCAGACTTTAAGCAAGATAAAAGATCTTGAATGCCATTTTAAAATAAATTACTGTCTACTGCAGACAATTTCAACTAGATGTATCTAGTCACTCCTGGCTTTAGATATTTTCATCCTATTTTGTTGCTTTTTATTAAAATATTCAAGTCGTCTGTACATTTCCAAAACCAGCAACAAGTAGGTATCCTGGGTATGACAATAAACTACATTTGGCAGCAAGACCTCTCTGATCAGGAGATTAAAGATTCTGAGGAGCTTTAGAACCACCTTTTAATTACTGTTGTTCCCAGGTCCATCATGACCCAAGGATTCCAACTATGGGCAAATAGTGAACTCTCAAACAAAAATCAGTACAGTTTTATAATAAAATAAGCAACATTTTCTCTTTTTTTTTTTTATAGCAAAATAACAATCTAAAAAAATAACAACACTAAAAAACATATGAAAGTACGTTTTTATAGTAAAATTACTAATAATACATTTTATGATCTACAAACTACATATTTAAAAAGAAACATAGCTTTTACTCGAAATATAAATTAGAAAATATATTCAGTTGAAGCCATAAAATTGCTTTCAAAATATTACATTTTGACTTTAAATAACCCATAGATGTTGATTTTCTGCTTGACAAAATCAACAAATCTAATCGGTTATGTCTAGTCACTCCTCTAATTAGTTTTAGATATTTTCATTACTAGCAAACTAGAGATTTCTAGTAGCCAAACAAAAATTTTTGACCCAGAGTTTTGAATTAAGTTTTCCTTTATCTCACCTTTCCAGCTATTTAACTCATAGCTGGGAGAGGAAGAAGAAATGGATTCAAGTATGTAAAAAATCAAATGTTAAGAAACTAGGCAGGAGTTTGAACTCTGATCACTAACTCCACTTTCTGTGCCAATAACTCCTATGCTACCAACACATCCACAAATCTAATTAAATACCTTCTTGTAATGTATGACTGTGATACTATAATTTAAAATTCATTGTACTCTAATTGTTCCATTAAAAGATAATTCAGTATTTTTTCATAGATTTGTATTTATGTTTGTATATTAAATTGACAACTCCACCTCAAATTGACATCAGCTGGGACCATAGTTCCTAATTTCACCCCACGTTTAATTGTAAGTCTTTTCTTTAGCTGTCTAATGTGCTTTATCAGGTCTACCATTCATCTGTGCATTGAATATTTACTGTATCTGATCAGATGATATATCTATATATCTCTAGTTTCTCAGCAAAATCCAAAGAAGGGTTTGTAATTTTATCAGTCTGGACATGGCATCTCAACTTCAGTTACTTTCCTTCCACCATGACATGGCTTCCCTTCTCCTTGGTACCTCAGCCACATGAATTTAATTCTTCTACTAGATTTTACAAAAACAAAGTTTTACTGTTTTACTTTTGAAATAGCTTGGTGTAACCATAAATTATTTTCTAATAGTTTTTGTTTTTTTTCTTGCTTCTCTCTTCTGTTTTTTTTTTTTTTCCTACAACCTTCAAAAATTTAAAATGCAACATCAGTCATCATCTTCTGTTTTCTTGGACCCTGTTATTTTATTGTCCTGTATCCTCACTAAAGTCTTCTCGTTCTTTTATTTCCAGTAACCCCTTGCATCTTAGTGGCATTATCACCACTATTAAATAATTTTTAAAAAAAAATAAACATTGTTTTTAACATTAGAACTGTCATTCTCCTAAACTGGTTGCAAATTGCAGCTAAATAGCCAAGTCTATCCTACAATTTAATTTTAATAGATTCATACCTTACCCTACCCAAGATTATTTGTGCAGAAGTGAATATGATGAATTTGAATTTGTCTCCTAGATATCTCTATCCAAGCCTACACTGTCTGCATATCTCTCATTAAATTGAAAAGTTCTTTTCTTCTATGTGCCATGTCCCATGTTTTTTCAGAACTTTGTGCGATCATAACCCTCCCCAACTTTCTATCCTTCGTAGATCTTAGCAATGTTCACCATTTTTACTATCCACTCCACTCTCTGTTCTGACAGCTATGTATAAAATCTTTTGCCCACCATTTCTCTCTGCCCCTCCCTCTTGCCTTCAATATGTTCTGTGGGTTCCAAATCCTACAAGCCTGATATGAATTTTAAAAAAAAAATCATCTAATTGCACAGAACAAAGGAAACCTCCATACTGGTACTTTTTCAGTCAGCCTCTTGCAAGGAGAGCACTTGGAATCGATCAGCTCCAGGCATGAAGACCGCAGATAAGTCCTTAGTAAAATATCACTTTCACTGATAGACTTACTATTTCCCAAAAATTTATTCATTTCCCAACATATACACAAGCCAGAAATATTCTACTTGCAACCACATTACAGGAACTTTCTTACTCTACCAAACTTGTACAACAGAATCCTTTGGATAATGTATTATAAATTCTCATTTTGTTGTTGTGATGAATAAATACTGTATTTTATTAAACTAAAACAAGTCAATCAAGGCCCATCATAACAAGTTCTTTTTCATTGTGTGTCACATGTCACTCTTCTCTTTCTGATTTGAATAACACGTTCTTTTGTATCCAATTTTTTTTTACTTTCTTTTTTTTTAATTTTGTCACTAATAACACTTGTTATGTCCGTGATATTCTCAGTCTCTTTCTGTAGAACTGCACCCATGTGATTTCAAGTTTCCTCTCCATTTATGAGGAAATTATCTATCATTTACTGTCTTTCATGAGTATTGGCATTACATAGCAGTTCAGTATTTTCTTTATTGCTAACAAAATTTTTCTGGAATTTAAAAGTTGTGATAATTTAAAAATAAAATAGAATAAAAGGCCTACTTCTAATGATGCTAACATGAAATAATTCTCTAGGTTCAAATTTCAAGCTAACATTTAATTTCAATCTGATCTTGATACTGCATATCTGAAAATAAGCATGATGATCATATTTCTATTTTGTAGGTATATGTTGGAAATGACAACTATATTCATCTAAGAATATACAAGAAGTTGGATGACTCTCTGGAGCTAACTGCTGTGAAATCTGATATGAAAGATCATCAGGAATTGACTTATTTTCAGTAAAAATGAGTATAAAAAAATACCTTATTTGCAAAAAGAAAAAATTGTTTATATAAAAAAGAAGAAAAAAAATTAAGTATTTTTATTTTTTTATTTTTTTTTTCTTAAGTAGTAGTAATTGTTTGGAGGTGCAGGTGCTGACATTGTCCAGTGATTAAAATTCATATTTGCTGACTAAGATTTAATATAGAATCCTATTTACTAAGTAACAGGTGAGAATTGTTTTTTTTTCTCTCTCCCTAAAATCCCTACATCTTGCTATTTCTTCCTCATCCAGAGATATTTGATTAATTAAGCCACTTCAATGGCACACTCTCTACATAGAGAGGAACGGATTATTTATTTCTTAGCAATTGCTAATAAGTCTCAGAGACAAACTGTACCTCCAGACAAAATATAAATATTTAAGAAAATAAACATTATTTTTGCAAAAAACGAGCATCTATTCAATAAATCTAATGTAACAAGATTTTGTACCTTTAAGCAAAGGAACACTCCTTTTTATTAAAGAAATAAATTCTTGTCATTTTAAAGAAAATTATTGAATTTTATTTATTTATTTATTTTTTTTTTTACATTCAATTATTTATCCTAGATTCATTTTCAGAATCTTAATCTGCTTGCTATCATATTTCATAAACTGTTTTATATTGTTGATCACTCTACATGTGGATATATTTTAAAATCAGACATTACAAAACTGAGCTAAACTATAATAAAATATGCAACAGGTTACCAAAGGCAGCTTTCAGTGGTCAACTGGAAATATTTTTGTGCAGAGCCTCAGGTTCACAGCTAAACTCTTAGTAGAAGGTGTGTGTGTGTATATATATATATATATATATATATATATATATATATATATATTTTGTTTTCTTTAATCCGAAGTGGAAGAGTAGAAAGGTAAATTCCAAGCACCCGATCCTAATCAATATTTCTCCTTCTCAAACGCCGGTCAGAGGTACCAGACAGCTCTTTCGCGGGCATTCTGGAAAATGAAAGAAGGGCTGGATCCTGAAATTAGCTGGAAACTGATAGGTTCAGCCCGTATTCCGAGGAATTTTCATGATAGGTGCTGTCTATGTTTACTGGAAAAAATTTCAATATTAAAATACCCCCACCAACACCGGCTATTGAATCTTAGGAGAGAATTCATCAGTAAGTGCCTCCACAAGGCAAATTATTTGAATACTTAAATTTAGAATTTAAATCCCCATTAACTAGATGTTAGAATATAAATTAAAAGGATTCAATTTAAGTTTTAATTTTAATTTTACCCTAACATTAACCTTAAAAAGTATTTTAACCCCCCTACCTTCCTATCCCAAGCTCCTTTAATTGCCTATCTTTAGAAAATATGGATTCTTTTACTAAACCCCTTTTTCCTTGGTTAACACATATATACATATATATATGTATACATATATATTTTTTTCTCTAATATTTTTTCTCTAATAAATTTTTAAACTGATAACTTCCTGTAACTGGCATTTAACTCGCTTCCACCTAAAAAGTTTAATCAAATAAACTTTAAAAAGATTTTTAAAATCTTATATTGAAAACCATTCCTTCTTGCCTAAATACACCTCTTCAAACAGCCCAAAATCTTAACTTTAAAAAGTAATTTAACTCATTTAGTTGTCTATCTTTATAAAAAATGAACTCCTATTCCTCCCCTTCCTAAATATACCATTTCAACACCCTGTAACCCCGCGACTACCAGCTCTGTCCTTTTCCACTCTGTGACCGTTGTTAACCAAAAACCTCTCTACACTCTAACTCAGGGCCTTCGCCATTTTGAAAAACAATGTCGCTGATGTGATGTAGAGTCTCTATTAGAGATCCTATGTCGAAATATACATCCGACACCTTTGAATTTTGAAAATTTTCTCTAATATATATATATATATATATATACACTAGCAGTATAGCCCGGCGTTGCTCGGGTGTAATGAAAGTTTTAAAACTAATCTATGGTCCTGGAGCTCAGACTCTTTTGACGTTGGCACGAATGACTAAAAAGCAATAGTTATTTCCAGTTAAAGCGAAACCGTAGACTGAAAGAAAAATGAATGGATGTAAGTCAAATTTTGATTTCCTGATATTGATATCAAATAATTTTTTTCCTCGTAAACTGAATTTTGAAGACTAAATAAATCATCTGAGTAAATTGTATCATGGCTGAGACTAAGAACTACAATTATACCTACTTAGAGCCAAACCCGAAGCAAAAACTAAAATAAGAGCTGAAAAAAAATAGACATACAGGCAGATAAACAGACGCATACACAAATATCTTGCCATTTTTATATATATATATATATATATAAAATCGATTTTCTGCACTATTGTAAGAACTGCAACCTTGAAACTTCTGAATATGGTTTCTTATGTCTATGAATGTATCAAATTTGATTAAAATCAGACCACTCCTTATATAACCCAATTTTTTTGATTTTCGATATTTATTAGGGGTGCCTCAACACAAAACCTAGCTAAGAACACTCGCAGACGGTTATAGCACAACTGTATAAATTTTCAAGAAAATCGGTTCAGCCGTTTCGGAGTCTATAAGTAATGGATACACACACACACACACACACACACACACACACACACTGACAAAGTTCCATTTATAAATAAGTTTAGAGATATATATATATTAAGCATGTTTGATTAAATAATTTAGACATCTTGCATCAACTTCTTTTTATTTTGACTCCTCGATTCAATCATAAATAAGTCTTTGTATGGTGATTTAAAAATAGCAAGAAAGATGCTATATGCATTTTCAGTAGTTCTTTTTTATAGTCCCAAGAACTTTCAGTCTTGTCCACTCAGCAGGCTTGATTGTTAAGACATAATTAATGTGCAGTCTCTGTTATGAAAAGCCATCATCTTTTTGTCCCATGTTCCTTGATTCCATTCTTCCATCACTGTAGAATCCTGATATGATCTGTAATCTTGCTCATCATTAATATCACCCAAATTATATTGCTGACAAAATCTAGTTTCTATGACAAATGTTTAATACAGGCTATATTAAGTAATCTGACCTAAGTAATTTATTGATATGGTTTTCTTTTATTTTATATATATATATATATATATATATATATATATTTATTTTTTTTTATTTTTTTTTTTTTAGAAAATTCAAAGAAACTGTGATATCTTTGAAAAAGTTAAATTTCAAAACAACTCTGGTTGGATGCACAAGGTAAAAAAGGCCAGCATTGTACCCATCCCATGAACAAATTAACTTCTAACACCATGGCAAACATATATATATATATATATATATATATATATATATATAACTTATATCACAACTTGATACTTGCTAAATAGATTTTGCTTTCTCATCAATCCATTTGAAAGAAAATTAATTTGAAATAGTTTCTTTCATGAAGAAAGTAAACAGTTTTAATTTATTTTTAGTTTCAGGTTATGCAACACCAGAATGTGTGTTGTGGTAGAATGGATATGAATTCAAAACAAGAAATAGGAGAGTGGAGTTTAAATTCCAGTTGAATTCATTGCATTCACTTACATGCAAATACCTTTAGGCAAATTATTAATCCATCTCTTCCTTTCAGCTATGGGTAAATAACAAAGATTGCATTGTGTAGTCTTGTTTAGCAACTAGTCTACCACAGAAAGTAATGGCATATATATATATATATATATATATATATATATATATTGTCATCCACAGACAGATCTGTTTTGCTGTATCACAGCCCATCAGTATGGTTAGACTCCGATTGCTACCTAACCCAGGCTTGAAACCCAACCAAATTGGCGTCAGTCGGCGACTCTACCCCTGGGCCATATGAGTAATATTCTTATTATTGGTATTTATAACATTTTTCACCACTACAAAAGAGCAGTTGGGTTTTGGTACTATCAATAGTACCTCAAGTGATTTACCTTGCTTAATGAGGTACTATTGATAGTACCAAAACATTATGCCACTACCCAGCCAGATTGATTCTGTCATGGTGATCTCCCTTGTCCCATGTTGTGTTGATTAATCACAAGGTAGTCACGTGAGTCCTCCACTAGCTGTCTCTCTGCCAAACTAAACCAAACCAGAGAGCATGCACACAATTGAGTAATAAAAGAAAGAAATATAGCACCAAGAAAAATAAGTGGACTGACGTCTGAAGTGTTGTAAAATATCGTCTTCATGTACAGAATATACACAATAGTCTCTTGGATAATTCCCAATCCCTGCTTCTATCAAACTGGTAGCGGAATGGAAGTTTCTTAAGCAAATTGAATTATTCTCCTAAGCAATAATGAGAAATCTGTCTGGCCACAGCTCGCTGCTCCGAACAGAGTTCTAAGTTTGTTATAAGTCTAGTCAACTTGTTGCTTGTTTTCTGGAATGTTACGGAAATTGCTGAAGTGCCGGGTTACTCTCTTCATTTAACAATTTCAAACTTTGTCTGCAAATTCTCTTCTTGTCTCTCTCTTAACTTTGGTTGGTTGATTGGCAACAGGCTTCTCTACGGTCGTCACCCAACGGCATGGCGATCATCTCTCTGTCTCTTTACTTCTTCAACTGGGAACTGTCTTTGGCAAGCAGTGATTTTCTAAGGTTGGCGCGCAACTGTGTGGCAATTATCTCTTTGTCATTATGTCTCTGGACCGGGAACTCAAACTCTCTGCCACTCAAGCTGCAACTACTGATTTTGGTCCCTTGGGACCCTGTATTTATGCCCATGCCATGGTGTGTGGCTGACAGTCGCTTGGTGTCTAACCCCTCATCTCAGCGACCAACAGAATGCCAGGGTTAGCTGCTACTCATTGTTGCCTCTGGTTTACCCAGTGGGATTAATCTGCTTTTCATGACATCAATTGTTAGTCATCTCCCCATCTCAGCACTTGTTTACAGGACCAATGGAATTCCTCTCCGCCTTATGACGTCATCTTCCCATACCCCTTTTCTGGGCTGGACTTAACCGAATTTTCTCTCTCAAAATTTTCTTTCTCAAGAAACAATTTCTTAAACAATCGATATTAACCTTTTTGAACTGGCTTTGCCCAAAACAAGTTGACAAGGGTCCATTGACATTGTTACCCAGATAAGAATTTCTCCGCACCTGTGTTTTTTAATATCCGTTTCTGAGTCACCGATATTTTCAAGCAACGGGAATGTTTTCGTTATCTGGTCTTACCCTGGTGTCAATGAAAATGTCTCTTCTCTGAGTAACTTGGACCAATGTTATCTTAATTCTTTTCTCAATTCATGCTAGCAGGACAATTGGATAAAAGTGAAATTTATTTTTTGACTATTACAAATGCCCGGAGGGGTGGAAAAACAATTGAATTTATCTCTTTCTTTTAGGTTTAGAATGACAATTGTTAGCTTTCTTTGGTGGGCTGAAATCAACGTCTATTGTTGTAGCATTGAAACAAATCTAAGTCTTTTCTTTCTTTCTTTCTTCCTCTTTCTCTGGTTTTAAATAACAACCAAGAAATACCATTTGTTATCTTTCATTTTTGTTTTCTTTTTCTTGCTCCTATTGGACAATAAAAAATGTCTTTTAGTATGCCCCCCCCATCGACTTATAATAGCATTTAGAAGGTTTTTCAGTTATAGTTATTAATTAATTAATAAAATTAATCACCTCCATTTTCCTTTGCTCATATTCGGAGGACAAAGAAAATTTCTCTTCTGATCTATAACAGCAATTAGAAGATTTTCCAGTTATAGTTAATAATTAATTAATAAAATTAATTCCCTCTGTTCCACACCAAAATATTGTTATAACATGACAGCTCTTGTGTAGAGGTGAAAAATGTTTTTATTATAAATACCAATATTGCCCTACTACATATCAAGCACTTTAAAAAAGTAAATGCTACAAGCTGTCGATTGTTGCTCCATTAGTTTTTTACTATTTTTAAGATATATACAAATATTTATTTTCCACATGAATATTGCATTAACAATTGTTTGAGAATGACGATTTCTTCAAAGAGACCTACTATTTAGCTCATGGTTGGTGAGGAGATGGTTTCTTACCTTTCTCTAAGAGTATTTGCTCATATATGAACGTAACGAAACCAGTTGGAATTCGAAATCGATACTTATTTCTCATTCCGAAACACTATACTTTACACTACCCATATATCCCACTTAGCCATAGTTAAACATGCCCAGCTTAAAAGTTTCTTCCAAACTGAGAAATGTATGTTAGATTCATGTTAAGAGACATGTTTTTTAGTAAGACTTTCAATTGCAAAAGCCAGTAGATGTTAATTTAACTTTTTTTATAAAAATGCAGTGATATCTACTCAAACAAATAAGTCTACTAAATGTTTATAATCATAAAAAATGTCGAAATAAGAAAATAAAATCAATTAATTGTTTAAAAAATTACTTTGTTTATATATTATTTAAATAGTTTATATTTTTAAGCTAGATATTTTTGTGACATAGTTTTTTCGGCCTTTCCAATAGTTTTCACTGCTTTCATTGTCATTTATGACTTGTCTGAAATTACTGAGTAAAAATGACTCGGGATAAATTTATTTATTGCAAGATATTTTATAAACTCTTTAGAGACAATGGATATCAGCTCAGAATGAGAAATCTGAGCCATGTTTGAATTCTAGTTGAATTTGTTTCATTCACTTATGCACAAATACCTTGGGGAAGATATGAATCTATCGCCTCTCCCCCTAGCTATGG
Organism: Ascarosepion bandense; assembly: GCA_037127315.1. Classification (NCBI taxonomy): domain Eukaryota; kingdom Metazoa; phylum Mollusca; class Cephalopoda; order Sepiida; family Sepiidae; genus Ascarosepion; species Ascarosepion bandense. The sequence continues at coordinate 1,104,525 of JBBBDQ010000866.1, read as the reverse complement.
GTTGAATAGCAGGAAAGATTGGGTTCTAGAGTCTTGGTTGACAACCAGTCTATCACAGAAAGAAATAGCAACCTACTGCAGAGAATTCTTCTGTCTATTCAGTCATGGATCAAAAGAGATTTGATTGCCCAAGTGTTTATTATGTATGGCTCTTAACTGACTGATGGACAATTATGTGAAAATTATCCTAAATTATCAGTATTTATCCATCTATAGACCAATTACTTACAGACTCAGATCTAAATAAACAATATTTATCTATCTCCAAATTAAGTAAATGCTTAGACTCAAATTTACTAAAGGTTTTTTTTAAAAAAAAAAAAAGAAAGAAAAAAAGCTAATTTCTACATTAAATGATTCTATAACAGTTGTCATATCATAAAATCAACTACCTGATCACTATAATCTTAACCTGTTCACCTCAAGTTTACCATTATCTTCCAAATGTATCCCTATCAATTGTGCTTCTTACTCTGTAACCCTCTACCTTATGTGGCTCTTGGCCTTGTACAGGTTTTTTTTTGGTTTTTTTTGTTTTTTTTAAGACAACAAATTTTACAGATACAATTCCTACTATTTAACTTGTAGGTGGAAAGATAAGAGATATGATCATACCTTTCCCAAGGGTAGTTGTGCATAAGAGAAATTAAGCTAAAGAAGACAATACAAAAACATTTGCATTCTCAGCTACTCCCTAGTTAATATTGCAATATGGTGATCCTGAGTATGATGATAAACTACAGCTGGCAGCAAGTTCTCTGTTCCTGAAGGTTTTTAAGGAGTGTCGAACTACCTCTTAATTACTGTTGTTCCCAGGTAGTAGCAAATAACAGGTGCCACCACCTGGGAACAATAGGTAAATTTTTAACCACCAAACTGTAGTCAAAAATCTATGAAAATATAATACATTTTTATAATAAACATATCAACAATAGACTTCCGAAAGAATTACCAGCAATACATTTTTACAAATGAAATTACTAATGCTCTCAAGAAAATTAAATTTTGGCATTGAATGACTCATAAGGAGTTGATATGCTGCTAAAAACAATTTGGAATTTGGTAAACTCATTTTAATCCCCTCATTTTAATCCCCTCATTTTTTTTTTTTTTTTTATATACAAAGAAAATAAATATTTTCTTAGGTTGTGATAATAATAACAATAATGGGGACTACAGTCTGCATGATAACTCCTCATCCCAAAAATTCAGACACAAAAGAGAATACAGTCAAATTTTTTTTTTTTTAACAAAATATGTTAGTTTTGGGAGAAAAAAACAAAAGAAAGAAATAGCAACCTACTGCAGGGAATTCTTCTTCCTATTCAGTTATGGATCAAAAGAGATCTGATTTCTAAAATGTTTATCATATATGGCACTTAACTGACTGAGGGACAATTATCATGTGAAGATTGTTCTAAATTATCAGTATTTACTTATCTGCAAACCAATTACTTACATACTCAGATATAAATAAACAATATTTATCTATCCACAAACCAACTAAATAAAATATAAAATATTATTTATTTACTCTTTTTACTCTTAAAAAAACTTATTTTTATTTCTGGTTCAGATGATACCAGTTAAAAAATATTTAATTTTAAACAATTTGATTCATTTTATTAATTTTGATATTTAATAATTTATGTATATTTTTTTTCATTTTTTTTTAAATGAAAAATATTAAAAACTTTAAAATTGAATTTCTGCATTCCATAAAAAGAAATCAAGTTTAAATGAATAAGGAGTCTATTTTATTCTCTCATAAAATCATCCCAATTATTTGAACTATTTTTACATATTTGTAATTTTAAGCTTTTTATTTTTCTCAATGTTTTTAGTATAATAGCCTCATCCACATGTCAAATATTCACGACAAATAATAGTATTAATATAAAAAAAGTAAAAGCCAACTCTCAAAATCATTTATGAATATAGCCACAATGTACTGACCATGTTTGAAAAAAAAAACAAAACATTCACATCACTCTAGAAACATATACAAATCTACATATTCAGATAAAGATAAAAAACATCCATGGCAAATAGAAGAGCTGAAAATGCTCAAATATATATATATATATATATATATATATATTCTTCTTTTGTAAACAAGTTATTGCACAACCTAGATTTCTACCCTGTGGTATCTTCAGGCAATTTCCAATAACTGATTTTAATAGTTATTTTATTTTTTTATTTTTTCTGTTTTTTTTTTTTAAGAACGCTGACATAAGTGATATATAGAACATTAGGACAATTTTTACATGCTTTATGTGCAGAAAAAATAATACTTATACAAACACCAGAAAAGTTAATCAAAAATCTTAATCACAGTACCTGGTCAGTCATCTTTAATGAAACTTGTTTAAAAGAGGGATTGCTACCCAAATACATACACACACACACATGTCTATATATATATATATATATATATATATATATATTTCCTTCAGAATTAATGAGATAGGTAGTTTATATTTGTAAGTCCATAGTGTCAACAAAACTGCAAAATACTTACTTTTTGCAGATGCTCCTGATCACAGCTTGTTGGTAACTGGATAAAGAATGATTTGCAAAATTAATTTTTGTTGAAAAAATTTGACAAGAATCTGTTTTTATAGGTTACATATAGGCTTGTGCATTTAGAGCATGACAACTACTCATTCAGAAAAGCAAATACATAAATACATCAGAATTCATAAAAATTGCTACCCTCAAAAATTTACTAAAGTAAGAGGGAACATGATAAAAACAATTTTATCATCAAAATTTGTTTTATTATTAAAAGGAAACCCAAAGAATACTAATTTATGTAAGAATTTAATTTTTCTTAAATCATTTTACAAACTTGAAATTTTGATTAAAAAAACTTACACCAACATGGAACCATAAATTTGTGCATAAGTGTCTTTTTGCAGTGAAAAATATTGGTTTGGAGATTCTTGTAAAAATTAGGTAATTGTTGGATTTTAATGTAAGCATGACTTCCTGTAACAGAAAATTTGCACTGAATCATAAAATAGATACTGTAATAAAATTAAGACATTATCTAATATACTCTGTATTCATCAAGTGATATTGCTATTAAATAAAAATAATATTTACTTATCATAAATGAAAAAGCTTACTACAATGCAGCAATCTTATCTTATTATTATTAAGATTATTTTGAAATTTATTTGTAATTTTTCTAAGCATCTAAAAGTAAGGCTATAAAGTATTAAAATTCAATGAAATATTAGAATGCTTAAAATATATTCAATTTTTAAGAATTACATATTTAATCATACACAAATTTATCATGTAATTTTATTTTTATTATAAACCAAAATTTACCAAATATCAGGCTGTCAATACATCACTAAACAGATCAAAAATACCCTACTCTCTCTTCAAAAAGATACTTTTTTGTGATATCTTAAACTATAAATAAGTAATTAGATCTAATTATGCAATTAAGTTTCTTGTTGTTTTCAACTCCTTGATGATTGTATGACCACCAAAAAATAAACAGTACATAGATAAAATTTTAAGTTGCAGGAAAACACCAAAATTTAGTATTGCTCTTTTATATATATATATATTTATATATATATATATATATATATATATATATATATATATATATATATATATATATATATTAAAAAAGGATTAATTCAAAGATGTTGAATGGCCATTTCGATATGAAGATACCCACGGGGGACGACACATCACCTCAGCAACAGAAAAAACCTTTCAGAAACTGGAGAAAAATTAGTCTACTTTTCCTTTTTAAATAGATTGCAAAGAAATTAAAAAATAAATAATAAAATAAAATAAAATAAAAATAAAAATAAACAAAAAGAAAAAGAAAAAGAAAAAGATAGAATAAAATCAAATAAATAAGAAAAGAAAAAAAAAAAGAAAAAAATTGACATCGTCTGGGTTCGCAAAAAAAAGGGAGAATGTAACTAAAAATTAACAGACAGCCGCGTTAAATCGACGTCAGTTTAAGCAACACGGAAAAAAGGTGGTAAGAGAGATAAAAGAAGGAAGGGAGGGTAAAAGAAAGAAACTAAAGAAAAAAATTTTTTTTAAATATTACAGACGCTGGACAAATTCAAAAACCTAATTTCCCCAAAACGTTGAAGTATTAGAAAAAGGCCTTTACTTAAAAAGGCATAATTATTAATAAAAGGGAATAAAAAGATATAGGATTTAAAATAAAATTATTTTTTAAAAAAATTAGGTCATTTGAAATTAAACTAAATAAAGACAACACTAGGTAAAAAAAAAAAAAAAATTAATTACAATTATTATATACATACCTATAGAAGTACACACATACATACATATATATACACACACAATTCTACGAATAAGAATACATATATACATACACATACACACACATACATTCAATTTATTACACACTTATATACATATACATGCGCATACACACATATATATGTGTGTACACATACAAATACATACATACAAAAAATTCATATACACATAATATACATGTGTACACATACATGCACACATATACACACACACACACACACACGCACATATATATATATATATATATATATATTCCATATGCACTCACACACATACATATTAATGAATATTATGAAAAGGAGCATTTAAATAGCTAAAAAAAATTTTTTTCAAAATTACATATAGCCCATATACATAAATACATATATACATATATATATATATATATATATATATATATATATATATGCACATCCACACACAAACATACACATATACATAAAAAAAATAAATTAAAATTAAAATTAAAAATTTTTTTTAAAATATTAAAAAAATTATAGAAAAATTTAGAATTTAAAAATTAAAAATTAGAAATTAGAAGTTAAAATCCGCCCTATGGCGGCACTTGTTTATAAATTCCCTCCTAATTTTCAAAAGTAAGTCCTGATGAGGATACTTCAAAATCAGAATCTTCTCCAATAAACACAGACGACACCTATCACGAAAACTTTTAGGAGTACAAGCTGAGCCTATTAATTTCCAGCTGATTATAGGGTCCTGCCCTTCCTCCTTCATTTCCCAGAACCTACGTGATAGTGCCGTCTGGAATCTCTGTTTATGGTTCGAAAACGAGTACCTGTGATTATAAAGCCTCTGTTTGAAAGAGCCCGCGGACATGCCAATATAGGTCCGGTAATTGTCCTTGTTATTAGATGGAGAAATGCGGGCTTCATAAATTACATGGGTGGATTTACATTTGCCTTGCACCGGGCAGGCATCCACCGAATAACAATTGCATTTGTTGACAATTCCGGATTTAGCTTCCATATTATTTAGGTTCATTAAAATTTGTTTATTGTGGGAATTAATTATATTATCTATATTTGAGGTGCAAGAATAACTAATTTTTAGGGTGAATCTATTAAAAATTTTATTTAAGGGATTGTTATTATTATTAAAATGTTTATCGATTAATTTGAGAAAATACTTACCAATATTTATATTAGTTAGCTTACAATAAGGAGGGTTAAACCAAATTATCTTCCTTTTTCTACATTTTCGGGTGTTTTTAGTTTTTGATGATTCTGGGTTTATAGCAGGCTTATCATACTTTAACTTATTAACAAAACCGCTTTTCTGAAGGGCCTTATCGTAAATTTCTTTGCTTGCGTTGAAAATTTTTATATTGGAAGATAATTGGTTAACCCTATTATTTACTATCTTGGGTATTTGTCTTATAATATTCTTGGGGTGGTTGGATAAACTATTTATATAGGTGGGAGAACTATTTTCTTTGAGAAAGGGTTGGTAGGAACCATCATTTAAGTTAAGGGTGATATCTAGATAGTTTACAATTTTGAGATTGGAAGTAACCTCAACCTTAAAACCAGGAAAATTTAGGGCTCTGATAATTTTCTTATGTATTCTATTAGTGTAAGGCCCATTGGAATTGGGAATACATATCAGTCCATCATCCCGATATAGGCCTATTAGTTTAGGGTCTAAAAATCTACCTAAAATATCTAAAATATAAATGCCTATTAGATCTGCTACCTGGGCAGAATCATAGGCTCGCATAGGGACATCAAAACTATCTTCAGGCCCTTTAGTCCAAGTAGAACTATCAAAGGTGAGAATAGATTTTCTAGCTCCCAGTATAATTCTATAGTCACAATCCGAAATATTAACATAACCCCTAGCAAAGTTTAAACAATCCACAAGAAGTTTTTTTGATATAGAGGAATAGAAATCCACAATATCAAATTTAAGGAAAGTGGATTTAGATTTGTCATTGATATTATCAAACCATTTTATGGTATCTAAGGAACTCTTCCAAAGATTCAGTTGTAAATTAGATTGTAACTTCTCTATTAAGTTCTTCAGAACCACCCTAGAAACTATGCCTAATTCACTCTTAGTGGGATTAATTAGTCTAGTTTGTAATTTATTTTGGAAATTAGGCTTGTGGTCCTTAAATAAAATGTAAGCTTCTTTGGTAGAAATTTTTCCAATTCTATCACTAATATTTAGTTCATTTGCAAATTTAGCCATATCGGAGTTAATTTCCGATAAAATTAGGTTACCTCTGTCTATTTTGTAATGACTAGTTATATTATTTTTAAGGATATTTAGGTAATTGGTGGTATTACACTTGTAAATGTTATTTGATTTGTCCGATTTAATCCATAGGTCTTTGGAATTCTTTAAGGTATTAATGTTCGACTTTAATAAATCCTGGAATTCATTTGAAGTACCCCGGAACTTGATTTTGGGAATCAATCCTGTATCATTTTTTAATATTAAAATAAATTTTTAATATTAATTAGGATCGGGTTTTTTGGAATTTACCTTCCTGCTTTTTTCCCTTGGATTGAAGTATCTGAATTAAAATATATATATATATATATATATATATATATATATATATATATATATATATATATTGCTTTAAATATTATTTTTAGTGGATACTCATATTTGAGTACAGAGACAGCAAAGAAATAGAAATTTCAAACTTTGGGCAGAAATGAATTGCAGATAGATACAGATGTTTGTTTTACTGTATAAGACAATCCTTTGACATTTAAAAAAAATGATGAAATCACATACACAAACATAGGAATTATTCATGAAGCACAAATCTGAGGACATTAAAAAAATACATGAAGATATAAATTCATTAGTGCTAATATAATAAATTGGAGAAGTAAAATAAAAGATCACAATTTATAATAGGAAATAAATGATAAAAAATAAAGATAAAATAACATAAGAAGATCATATAATTCAAGTAAAATAATTCTGTAAAAAGTTTATAATTGCTGAAGTTTCAAACCTTAGATTTTATAATTATAGCAGGATTGTAAGGTTAATTCTTTAATATGTTTACAATTTACTGTAGTTTCATGCCTCTGATTCACTAATATATCACTCTTCATGTACTTAATTATTTTCATTTTTTCTAGTAAACAAAGGAAAACTTAGATAAGGGGCATTGGTTAAGGTTTCTACAATTACAAAAGTTTTTATTATGGGGCAAATTAAAATGGTTATTAGAATTATTTTCTAGTAAACAAAGGAAACATGGTTCATTTACCGATCTGGATATTTTGGCTTGTTTGAGAATTTTCCATTTAACTTTAGGTGCTTTATTTTCTTCTTTTAACCTCCAAAAATATTTATAAAGTGATGTCATATTCTGTTTATCCTTATTAGTAAAAGATGAGAGATGATTGTAAAAACGCATTTTAAAAAAGTTCATTGTATTATAAATATAAACTTTAGTAACCCTAGGATTTTCTACAGATCAGAGAGAGCACATGTAGACCAGGGATTTAGTTAAACACTTTTTAGATAAGGGGCATTGGTTAAGGTTTCTACAATTACAAAAGTTTTTATTATGGGGCAAATTAAAATGGTTATTAGAATTATTATTGTTATTGTTGTATAATCTCAATATTTTATTGTTATGTAATTTAATTATTTTTTTTCTAAATAGTTAGAGCAACTACAGCCAAATTTTAGCATACTCCTACTGAAAATTTTGCTTAAAGGGTTATTTTTGGGAAAATGTTTATCAATTAATTTAAGAGATTTATGTCCCAGTTTAGAATTGTTCTTTCAATGTTAAAACAAAATGTACAATTTTGTAGTAGATTGTAGTTTGTACATATTCTAAAATATAATATAATATATATCTATATATATATATATATATATTTTCTTTCTTTTAATTAAAGTAGATGGATTTGTTTATTGCTTGGTTCATTCTCCTTCTTGGTCTATTGAACAAAAGTAGAGGTTTATCCTCCCTTTTTCCTGTTTTGCAATTCATTCTAAAAAAAAAATTATATATATATATATATATATATATATATATATATATATATTCAAAGTAGGAAGATCAGCCGATTACACTACCATAGTATTGTCAGGCTTTATAGAATAATCTATAATGCCTAACAATACTGAAATGTTGAAACCCTGGTAGTGTAATCATCTGATCTTCCTAATTTTAATATTTAAAGGTCCTGCATGTTAAATCTTTATCTTTTATTTTTTATTTAAATGTGTATTGAGCACTTTTTAATACAGTTGTTTTAGTCACTTAAAGTGTCATACATGATACACGGTTGGTCTCAAAAGAGACATGGCTGACTGGGCAGAAGATTATCCTGCAGTAGGTTGCCATTACTTTCTGCGATAGACCCATTGCCAACCAAGGCTATAGAATCCAATATGTCCTGTTATTTGGAGGGAAGTGAAGGATTAACATCTTTCCTATAGGGTATTTGCACACAGATGAATGCAGTTGTTTACTGGTTCAATTTGACTTTGACCAATAACTGTTTAATGATTATATATTCTCATAACTTCTCCTGGATTTTTCTTTGTATTTTTACTCATTTGGTAAATTTACAGCATAGCAACAAGATTATATATATATATATTTGTATAAAAGTGAATGTGATGACAACAAATTGATAATGCCTAACAGAACCCATAATTTTTTCAAGAATTTAATATGTTGAAATGCAAGCAAACATGAAGAAATTGCCCAATAAGAAATCTAGAGCAACAATAGTCAACAGATAAAGAAAAGTTCAGATAGATTTCTAAAATAGATTTATCTGACCCTGATAAGGAGTTTATATCCAGAACTTAGTCAGTCACAAAGATAAGTTCTTTGACCCTTTCTTCATCTGTTCAACAAATGTGAATAAATGTGTATTTCCCAAAGTCAAGTTTTGAACTGAGGCAGCCATATTTCGATGTAAGGTTCATCTTTGCAAAGTCAAGGTATCTTTAAAATAAATACAGGGTGACAAGAAATAACAGAGACAAACTTCAACATCCTTTTTCAAACAGTTAAACCAGGTGATTTACGTCTGTATGTGATCATTTTAATCTACAATTAAAAACGTCTTCCTTTGTTTCAGGTTTTAGTGCCATGTCTAACCAAAGAAATGCTATTATATCGCTTCATGAAGCAGGTGAGAGACAGTGCAACATTGCTAGGTCATTGAAAATTCCAAGGCAGACAGTGTCCAAGACAATCAAAGGTACCATGAGCTTGGCCATGAAGTTGACCGTCCCGAGCGAGGCAGAAAACGGTCTGTCAGAATATATGGAATACGAAAAATCATTTAAAAAAAAAGGGTGCAGCAAATCCGAGGGTTTCAATGAGGAAAATTGCTCGTAACATTGGAGTTAACCATGAATCAGTTCATGTGATGGCTAAGGAGAACTCAGTCTTTACAAGCTCCGGAAAGTGCAAAAGCTTACAGACGCGAACAAACTCGTGAGGAAGGAAAGATGTCAGGTGTTGTCCTGGAAGCGCATTCTTTTCATCGATTAGAAGTTGTTCACGACTGAACAAGCTCACAACCATCAAAATGACAGTTTGGTGTCGAGAATATTCTGAAAAGCTTACACACGTTGAGCATCGCCAGAACCCTCGATCACTCATAGTTTGGGCTGGAATTTGCGCCCCTGGCAAAACTTCCCTCATTTTTGTTGAGAAAGGAGTAAAAATCAATCAACAAACCTACCGATAGGATATCTTGGAGTCTGTGGTACATCCATGGGTTCAAAGCCACTTTGAAGACCAGCACTGGATCTTCCAACAAGATTCTGCTCCTGCTCACAGGGCTAAAGGAACACAGGGCTGGTGCCGCGACAATTTTCCCGACTTCATAACCAGTCAAGAATGGCCTCCATACTCGCCTGACCATAACCCTATGGATTATTTCATTTGGTCAATATTGGAGACCAAAACCTATGCTAATCTTCACGAAAATGTGGACTCTCTAAAGCAATCCCTGTTGAGGAAATGGAGCAAAATAAGAGGAAGTGCTGCGGCCCACAGCTGAAAACTTTTGCAAATACTTGAATCTCTGTCAAAGCTAAAGGCTGTCATTTTGAAAACCTTTTCTAAAGTTACTAAGTAGTTCGTTACCTTTTTTTTTTAAATCATATCATCCCGAGCAAGGCGGTAATGCCACTGATCTTCAGGGGGCTACGTAAGAGTGAAAAGATTAGAAGAGAGAAAGCCGGAAACCACATCCTAAACAGGGAACAAGGGATGAGCCTCTTCACCTGTTCAATAGACGTGGGTGGAGTGTGAACCGGGCGATAGTTTAGTCTATTCAATTGAAAAAAAAGAAAAGTGAAAAGATTGGAAAAGAGAAAACCGGAAACCACATCCTAAACAAGGAACAAGGGATGAGTTTCTACACCTGTTCAATAGATGTGGGTGGAGTGTGAACCGGGCGATAGTTTAGTCTATCTACTCCAATTGAAAAAAAAAAGAAAAGTGAAAAGATTGGAAAAGAGAAAGCCGGAAACCACATCCTAAACAGGGAACAAAGGATGAGCCTCTACACCTGTTCAATAGACGTGGGTGGAGTGTGAAGACCATGTTTCCTATTTTTGTTTCATTGTTTATTGAAATAAACATTAAAACAGTTGTATCCATTATTTTTTGTCACCCTGTATTAACAGCTTTTTTTACAATGTCACACAATTTCATTCTTTTCTTTTATCACAAAAAATGCCAGCAAAGTGGAAAAAGTGCTAATGATTTAAGCACACATAAATACGCACACATTTTTTTTTCGATCTGATGAAGATTAGAAAAGGCAAAACACGTAATCTAATCTAGTTTCAGTGAAACCATTTTCTATTTTGTCATATTTCTTCAATATACATTAGCAAGCATTATTAGAATATAAAGGTTTCAAAATAAAAATTGCATTTCTACAGATTCAAACATAGTAAAAAAAATTAAAATATACTTTTATTGTAATCAAAGTTAATAAAACGATTTCTCATAACTTTCTCAAAAGTTATGAATTCAGAGCCGTGTGCCAAGTCTGCTCTGTTATCTGACCCATAACTGTGTGAGGAAGTAATGGGTTTGTACCTTTATTAGGGAAATTAGTACAGTGCGAACACAACAGACTAGGTTGAAGTTATGACAGTTTGTTAAGTGCTCTTTTCCCATACCAATAAGTGTGACATTACTCACACACATTTATTTCTGGTATTTATAAATCAAAGTAAAATTACTTATTTTTTATAGCCCTACATATAATGAACAGTGTCATAATGTTTCATTATGCTGCACTGATTTAAGAGCGCAGCTGTTCTCGACTTGATACGAGACATCATAATAAATTACAGCACTTAATTAAAAATAAATTTGATTTTTCCGCTGATCCTAGTGTTGGTCAGAACATCCTGAACCTTTCCTCATTTCAGTTGTCAAAGGCAGAGTTATCTATTCTCTTGCATGGATTGGATTTTTGTGTCTCCCCTCGTACATTGAATGAGAGCAGATTCAGAGTTTGAAGTTCTGTTTGCTCAGTTGGCCAGACTTCAACCTGATTCAGCCAGCAAAGTCAGTGACCTTATGGCTTAATCAACAATATTGCTCATTCTTACGCAGATACTACTGTTTTCTTTAATGAGTCAAAGTGAAACAGCGAGCAATATAAAATTATTAATTCACTTTGGCGTAATAAATCTTTGGTTATTACCAAACTGGATAACGACTCTTCCAAATTCGTTCGGTTAGGCCCAGTAGACAAATATGACTCTACAATATCTATTGAGGCCAAATTCCAAAAATGCCTACTTAAATGGGTTAAGAGTGGAGTTTTACCCACTGAAATTTTTAAAGAAATTAGACTCACAGGTTCAATTCGTCCCCGTCATTATGGTTTACCCCAAAACACATAAGGATGGTGTTCTGTTGAGACCTATTTTATCCATGATAGTCAGTTAAGTGCCTTACGTGATACACGCTTGAGCAATCATGTCTCTTTCGAGACATGACTGACTGGGCAGAAGATTATCCTGCAGTAGGTTGCCATTGCTTTCTGCGGTAGACTGGTTGCCAGCCAAGGCTATAGAACCCAATCTGTCCTGTTATTTAACCCACAACTGAAGGGAAGAGACGGATTAATACCTTTCCCAAGGATATTTGTGCGTAAGTAAATGCAAGGAATTCAATTGGAATTCGAACTCGGCTCCCCGATTTGTTCCGAGTCGATATCCACTGCACCACAACGTACATCCGGCACCATAACGCACAATATGGCATAGCTAAATGGCTCATGACCATATTACAGCCTTTTTTGGAACGGTATAACAAATTCTGTATTAAAGATTTGTTTGAGTTTTCTGACTTTATACAGCGTTATCCGTCAACCAACAAATTTATATGTTCCTAAGATATTTCTAGCCTTTTTACCTGCGTACCTTTAGCTGAGACTATTCATATATGTGCCAATGCCTTACATCATAGTCAGTTGTCACCTCCTGTTATTACTGAGGAGATATTTGTTGAACTGATGCAATTTGCCACTCTAGTTACCACCTTAAAAGGGTTGGAGGCCATCTTCTTGAGATCCCTCACTGTGTAAATAAAGAGAGAGCATATATTTGTCTTCCAACTCATTTCCATTTAGACTTTTTCTTTTCTTTTTTTCTCCTCCTTCTCTATTTCTTCTCCATTTTCTTAAAACGATAATTATTTCTTTATTCACTCTGTTGAGCAAAGGTGTGAAACCTGTTTTTCCAATTTATTTTTTTTTAAAACATCATCATCATGAGTGGTAATAAAAATATTTTTATAAAAAATATTTTTATTACCACCCATGATAGGTGTAATTAAGTTTTTTATCACCAATCATATTTTCAAATATTATATATATATATATATAAGCATTTCTTTATCTCATGAGATAAAAGTAGCACTCTGGTCAAAATTTATTCTTTTTGTGGTGAGACTGGAGTGACATCTTCTGGGCAATGGTATATGGAGGCGGTATGCTGTCCAGGCTAAATGGCCCCTCACAGCTGTACTGAAAATATTCAAAGTAATACAGGGAATTGCATTTGGGGGCCAGTCAGCTTTGCTGCATAAGTTGCCAACCAACTGCTTTTGGAGCTCCACTCTAGGTTTTGTCTGTATTTCCTACCATCACTTTTTTTTGTTCTCACATTTGGATAGGGTTGCAAGGTAGCAGAAGTTTAAAATCAGAGTTTTTCTTCCCCATGATGGTCTACTTACCTGGGCTGTTGTGTTCTAGAATCAAGTAACCATGAGATACCAGTTGTCTATCTTTGTCCAAACCATTACATTGAGTCAATAGCCAAATCCACTGCTAGAAAGGTTGGATCACTGTATCGTGCCAGGATGTTTTTTCCTCCTGAATCCACCTTGCACTTATACAAATCAACCATCCGTCTGTGCATGGAATACTGCTGTCATATATGGTCAGGTGCCCTCGCTGTTCATCTCAGTGTTCTCGACAGGCTCCAAAGAAGAATCAGTAATGTGATAGATACGGACTTGGCAGCTCGACTCCAGCCTCTTACTCACTGACAGGATGTGGCTTCCCTCTGTTCTATAAATATTTTCATGACTTCTACTCCGACAAATTTAAGTCACTGGTGCCCCTGTCACAGAAGTTTACTCGTGCAACCAGACTTGCAACTGGGTCCCACCCATTCACAGTTAGATCAACCAAATGCAGCCGACTATTCTACTCAATTAGCTTCTTTTCTCACACTTTCCGCCTGTGGAACTCTCTTCCATATTCTTGCTTTCCTGACGGCTACAACCTCCAGGAATTTAAATGCAATGTCAATACCCATCTCTTAACCACTTGACACCCTGTATATCTTTTTCTTTCTCGCTATCTTTGCAACTGTCATCACACCTATATTCCCATCCTTCTCTTGCTCCCTTCTCTGACACCCTCTGTAGCTGGTTTGTCTTTCTCTTTACTCTCCTCCTATCTAATCTTTTTCTCTTATGTAGCCCCCTGTGCATCAGTGGCGGGCGTTACCGCCTTGCTTGGGGTGAAACAATTAAAAAGAAAACCCCATTCTCCTGTCTCAAGCTGGACTTAGTTGTCAGAGGCTATTTGTGACACATGTCAAAGAAATATTTTATAGACAGTATATATATATATATATATATATAAAAGCACAAAAATTTTATCATTTTAACTGAACAGACTTGTAAAGACTTCGAAATTTCGTGCGTCATGATATTCTCACTCTTCAGGGTTGGTTTGCATGAGCCTGCTCAGTTAAAGTGACAAACATCTTGTGCTTATTAAACATTTTATCTCTATCTCAATATCGAGCACTTTATGATAAAAATGTTGCTTGCCAAAATAAATTTTATGAGTAAAACCACTGAAACAATGACAACTTTGGCACTAAACATTATCACAACTCAACACTATATTCATGTATGCATATATATATATATATATCGCCCGGTTCACACTCCACCCATGTCTATTGAACAGGTTAAGAGGCTCATCCCTTGTTCCCTGTTTAGGACGTGGTTTCCGGCTTTCTCTTTTCCAATCTTCTTTTCCGATCTTTTCACTATTACATAGCCCCCTGCACATCAGTGGCGTTACCGCCTTGCTCAGGGTGATACGATTAAAATATATATATATATATATATATATATATATATATATAGGCTATAAAACTGAAAGAAACAACTTGAAAATAAATCCCAAATGGATCTTATTAATATTAAAGATTAAAACTGATCCGACTGAAGGGCTCAATGTAATTAAATTTATTATATATAATATATTAAATTTACTATATATTAAAAAGAATTCAAATTTTCAAAAAACATATGGCCATTTCAACAAGTGAATTTAACACCCATCTCATCAGTGATAAACAAAACATCATGGTAAGATAAGTTTATTTGTGTGTGTGTGTGTGTGTGTGTGTGTGTGTGTGTGTGTGTGTGTGTGTGTGTGTGTGTAAAAAACAAAAATAAATGTAGCAAAAAAGAAAAAGGTTAGAAAGAAAAAAGAAAGAAAAAATATGGCAGATTCTTGCTGTCAGAACTGTAAGCTGCCACTTGGTGAACGAAGTAAAATGAGATACATTAAAATAAATTTAAAAAAAAAATTTGTATATATATATATATATATATATATATATATATATATATAAGAAAGAAATGGGTCAGACAACATAACGGCTTTACAAGGTTTCAATTAAAAGGGCCCTGAATAATAATAATGTGTCTGTCTGTCTGTCTGTCTGTCTGTCTTTCTGTCCTTTATACAAATCCACAATTTTTATCTGATTCTCACCAAACTTCACAAAAAATATTATTTAGGCTTCCGGTCAGGTCATAGGCTACTTATTTTTTTTATCACCATCCCTTGATATCTATATAAAAGGCAAGATGTTTGTGTGTGTCTGTCTCTCTGTCTGTATGTCCGTTATACAAATCCACAATTTTTATCCGATTCTCACCAAACTTCACACAAATATTCTTTAGGCTTCCAGTCAGATCATGGGTTACTTATATTTTTCTGATTTCCCTCCAATATATCTGATCAGGTCTGATCAAGATCAAGATTTCAGCCCTTTTATCGTGGTTCTCGCTGCAGAATTTGCTCTAACTTGTTAAAATTATAGTTTTTAGTCTCAAACATTAGTAGATCTTTTCAGACGACTCATTTTCCCCGATATCAAAAGTCGAATCTGATCAAAAACCGATATTCAGTCATCAATATGGCTCATTTTCCCCTCCACTTTTACTCCTGATGGGTATAATAAGTTTTCATGGACTTACTTAGGTAAGTTTATCCTTGGATGACTTATTTGACTCCGATATTGGAAATCTCTTGTTTCCGGAATTTTTTCTGTCCCATTCAGTATAGTGAAATAATGGATCCAAATATTATCCAACAGATTCTACAGCAGCAATTAAGATTGATGGAACTCTTCTCAGAGACTTAGGGACTGTACCACAACTAAATCTTCCATTAACGATATTATCTGGACAAGCTCTCGAAAATTCCATCACAGAGTTCCACTACGATAAGGAGGCAAACGCAACTTTCGCAACGTGGTGCGCTCGTTATGAGGATCTCTTAAAAGAAGATATTGGAGAGCAAACGAATAGCTGGAAAGTGAGGCTCCTTCTAAGCAAAATCGGGTGAGCACGAAAAATATATTAACTACATCTACATTTTACCGAAACAACCTCGGGATTGTAGTTTCGTGGAAATAGTTGAAACTCTAAATAAAATTTTTGGTTGTATAAATTTCTTCCAGGTGCATTGTATCGACAGGAATAATAATAATGGACAAGGATAGATGTTATAAATCGGAGGCTAGGATCGCACCTCCAACTTTATTCATTGGACGCCATGACCACCTTCTTTCTTAACTTTTTCCCTCAAGAGTAGGGATCAAAGGGCTCAATTGTCATATACAATATGAATGGTACAAGGGAGGTAATCAGGCTATTCTGTTAACATGCCTTTTTTTAACTTTTTTTTTAAGTAAGCCATCTAATCTAAACTTATTTATAAATGGAACTGTGTGTGTGTGTGTGTGTGTGTGTGTGTGTGTGTGTGTGTGTGTGTGTGTGTGTGTGTGTGTGTGTGTGTGTGTGTTCATTACCTATAGACTCCGAAAAGGCTAAACCAATTTTCTTGAAAATTTATACAGTTGTACTATAAGCGTCTGGGCGAGTGTTCTTAGCTAGGTTTTGTGTCGAGGTACCACCGATAAACATAGAAAATCGATAATCGAATAAATCGGGTTTATAGAAGGAGTGGTCCGATTTTAATCAAATTTGATCCACTCATAGACAAAGACATAAGAAACTATATTTAGAACTTTCAAGGTTGCAGTTCTTACAATAGTGCAGAAAATCGATAATATATATATATATAAAAGGCAAGATATTTGTGTGTGTCTGTTTATCTGCCTGTATGTCTGTATTTTTTCAGCCCTTTTATTTGAGCTTTTGTTTGGGTTTGGCTCTAAGTAGGTATAATTGTAGTTCTTAGTATCAGCCATGATACAATTTACTCAGATGACTTATTTAGCCTTCAAAATTCAGTTTATGACGAAAAAAGCTTATTTGATATCGATACCAGGAAATCAAAATTTGACTTACATCTATTCATTTTTCTTCCAGTCTACGGTTTCGCTTTAACTGGAAACAACTATTGCTTTTTAGTCTTTCATGCCAACGCCCAAAGAGTCTGAGCTCCAGGACCATGGCTTAGTTTTAAAGCTTTCATTACACCCGAGCAACGCCGGGCTATACTGCTAGTAAAGAATAAAGAAATAAATAACTCTCTCAAGAAGAGAAAAAATAAAGAAAAATAAAAGTTTGTCTTTGGGTTGTGTGAATCTGTACTCATCTGAGTCGAAAGTCTTTAAATCTGGAGGGTAGTCGTCTATTGCGAGCGGGTCTAGATCTGGCCTCCAGTTTTTTGTTCTGTTTTTGTTCGGTGTCGTGGGGGTTCAGTGTTTATTCATATTTTTGGGTGGGCAGGTGGTGTTGTTATATTGTCATTTACGTTTGTGATACTGGATATTGGTTTCCCAGATATATTGGGAGAGGGATATCTAGTAGTGGGTGGTCATGTGTCTGTGTGTCATCTATGCTGTAATTTTTGTTTAGACCTGGTAGGCTATCGTCATAGAATACATTGCGAGTATCTGCGTCTATCATGCGGAGGAAGTGATGGTTTCAGAGCGTGGTTTGTCTGCTGCTATCAATTAATATGCGATATTGTTCGTAGGGGAGGGTTTCAATGACTGTGCCGGTATAACAGTATTATTATTCCAGCGCAGAGGACTACGTCCACATTGGTTTTGAATGGTTACACGTTCCTCTGTCTTCAGCTGATCTAATTGCTTATTCTTGGTGTCCGTAGTATTGTTGACAAACCATCGGTTGATGGCCCTCTCACGCATATCAGCCAGCTCCAACCATTCCTGGCAGAATTTTACAGGGTTTGGCAGGTGGTCATTTAGGGGACGAGCAAATAAAAGCTCTGCAGATGAGGCCCGTAATCAGGTGGTGGCGTATTACGATGTTTTAGAAGTGTTTTTGCTACTTCGTCCGTGTCCAGCAAACCGCTGGGGTTGATGTTCATCGTTAGTATCCGCTTCATGTATTTGACAGCTGCTTCTGCTCTGCCATTACTTTCTGGGTACTAAGCTGAGAATACACTTTGTGATATGCTCCATGTCTTCAAAAAAGTTTTTAGTTCATTGGAGTTATAAGGGGGTCCTCCATCACACACTATTTCCTTTGATACACCATAATTTATAAAGTACCTGCGCAAGACATTGCATATTGTGGAGGCTTTTGCATCCTGGTGCATTGAAGCTATTTCTGTCCAACCTGAGTACCTTATCAGCGTACACCATATATCTACGTCCAGCCATGTTGAAAATGTTTGTGACAGTTGAATGGAAATGGTAGTCTGGGTCTGGGGGATTAAGTTTGAATGTGGGTTCATTGGGGTTTGATGGGGTAATTTCATTGCAGCGTTTGCATTGACTTCGCTTATCTTGCAATTGTGAACCCACACCGAGCCCCCCAAAAACCGTTGTCTGGCATTGTTCTTCATACTGTTGATCTCTTGGTGACCAATGTGGAGCTGGTCGATGATTTCGAGGCGTAGGTTTCTTGGAATTAATATGCATCCCTCCTTGAATACCAATGAGTTTACTGTGTATAGGTCGTTTCGCATATTCCAGAACTCACCGATGTGAAAGTGTAGAAGTTCTTTATGTTCAGGAAAAACTTTTTCAATCGTCTTCACAAGACTCAGATACTGGTAATCCACTTTTATCACCCGCTGTATGCGTTTCGTTTTGATGGGGGATGTTTCCTGGTTGTATTGAGATTCTATTCCAGCCTGTACTGCCTCTTCTAGATCATTTGACTCGGTTGCTGCAACTTTGCTGATTGGTGCGGGGATACGGGACATTATTCGCCCCGCCATTGGCGCTGTCAAGTATGGATATAGCCTTGAATTGATACATAAAAGTTTTCTCCCTGATGTCTAATATCCTGGGGTTTTTAATTTCATCCAGGCTACGATCATTAAATATCGGCACGAGGGGTTTATGATCGATACCGAGTATCAGGTGGGAGCAGCCCAAAACAAACATTTTGCAGCTTTCCAAGCCAAACTTTAGAGCCAATGCTTCTCCTTCGATAGATGCATAATGGCTTTCAGCTGGTCTAGTGAATCGAGAACCTGCATATACAACCTTTCAATGCCCTAGTTCACAAAGGTGGTTTGCTGTGAACGGGCACTCATAATGTTCTTGGAGAAGGGGAAATCCAATTCCGGTTCGACTCCAATCTGTGGTTAAGCATGTTGGACGATTTACCTCAAATGTACGAACACCATCCTGGATACTGTTCAGTATTTCAACCTTGGACTGCTGAAAAAGTTGTTCCAAAGTCTCGTCCCAGTAAAATCTGCTATTGTGCTAAAGCAATTCTCTGAAAGGAGACATGATGGGTGCCTGGGAGAATGCATATGAAACTTGATTAATTAGACCAAAGATGGGTCTAACTCCCGTAACGTTTGTCAGGGATAGAAAGTCTCTGATGCCTTTTAACAATTTCTGGGCGAGTTTATACCCTATTAGGCTGATGTCAAACCCAGGAAATTCTACGTTGTCTTTCGCAAAATAAAACTTGTCCAGGTTGAAAACGATCCCATTTTCATCACATAGCATGATGTATTATATAGTGTGCCAAAATGAGAGTGCCACATCGTCGTCCCATAAGATGAAATCGTTCACACAGCGAGCCACGCGGTGGAAGTCTTCAGTGATGTCATCAAAGTGCTTTGTGTAGCCATCGTTGGACTCCTGGAAGCCTTGAGGGGCTCGTAGGTACCGATATCTGCCCCATTCCGTGATGAATGTGGTAGCATCATGTGCCTTCGCAGAGAGGGGCACGCTGTGATATCCATTTCAGGCATCGAAAATGGTTTTCTTCTTCCTGGGAGCACAGTGTTGACAATGTTGAATGGAGAGGGTGTATGGTGTATCTCCCGTCTTGTGGCGGCATTCAAGTTCTGTAGATCAACCGTTCTGCGTGTACTCCCATCTTTTTAGGAACTGTAATCATTCTGGAATGTCGTTGGTGTACCAACAGGGACCGGTTCAATTATTTTCAGTGCAACATCGGCGTCTAGCTGCGATTTGACAGCCAGTGGTGGGGTACCGGAATCGGTTTATGTATGGCAACGGGTTGGTAGTTTTCTATAAATGAGATGGTAAGCAGTTCTCTTGCCATAGTCTGCAACTTCTGATGTGTGCATGTATTGAATGCACTGCTGGCAAAGTGACGCTGATCCAGTTTCCAGCTCCTCGCGATATTCAGGGGTGGCAGGAAATGGTGGCTTGTTCGGCAGTGGTGGGTAAGGTGATCGGAATGGGCATCCGCATGGAGCTAGTGTGCCATCAGTTGGTTTTTTGGCTTCCTTAGTGTCAGCTATTTTAATTCTGAGTTGCACTGGGAAGTTGTCATAATGAGTTTCAACTTTTTTTTTCAAGTTTTCTGTGATATGTATTGGATGCCCCAAATTCTTGTGGGCAACAGTATTTAAAGCAACATTAACACGAACAAACAGAAGTTCCGGTTTTCATGGTGTGAATTGGTTGTCAGTCCAGGTTCCATGTGTGATTCCTTCTCCTTCATCTAGTCATAACTGGGGCTGTGTACGCATGGTCGATATGAAAAAGACATTTTCATCCTGGTCATAGTTATGGTTTTCCTCCATCAAGGCATTTGAGGAAACTATACCACGGCATACAATGAGTGATGTTTCTTTCCCACACTTGTGACAGGATTTACCCCAAGTAGAGCATTGTCTGCAACCTTTATGGTGTGTTTTGCATTCACAACCCTTACATTTTTCATCACTAATTCCATTGTTTTTTGTTCTGTGGTGGGAGTTTGCGCGATTAGGTCTTATTAAGTTGGTGTGCAGATTTAATCGGCGCAATTTGGGTGCTATTTGGTGCCTCTACTGGGTGGGAGTGGCTCGTTGCTCTGGCAAGGGTCAACAGGCATCCGACCAGGTTGTTCAGGGTTGGCAGTGAGAAGAGGTGTTTCGTAGGACAGCAATAACCTGCGATTTGATCATATCCTCAGCTTATGAGATTGTGCAGTGCTGTTCATCACAACCACATCAATTTTCGAAAGCACAGAGCATCGCTTGTGACTTCAATCTGGGTATAAATGATATAATGGTTTCTCCATCACTTTGTTTCATAGTAAAAAATTGCTGGCGATACACCTCTGGATAGACGGATTTCACGGCGAAGGGTTTGATGTATCCCAGTAGCTGTTTTTCTGTGGCGTTGTTAAGGGCGTCAGAGCCGACGAAGTTGAACAGCATTTCATTGACAGATGAACTGCATGCCGATCGTAGTTCGTTTCGGGTCTCTATTGGGTCTGTGAGTAGGCTCATTAGTTTGTAACGAGACCACGCATCCTGGAACACGATCCATTTGTTATCCGATGAGTCGGCTTCGATCACCGGGCGCTCGGGTTTTATGCGCCGGGGGCGCAATGAAGTCTGTTCGGTCGGCAGATGTGCCAAGAGACGTGTCATCTGTTCTTGCATTGTGAGTTGCTGTTGCTGCATTTGCAAGAAATTAAATACGAAAAACAGATAGTACACGTAGTAGTAAAAGTGGTAATCTCCTGATATGGTCATGAAACAGGTTTAAATACTAGGTGGTAGGGTTGTTCGAACGTTAAAATATCGAGAGTTGTTAAGAGAGAAATTTTTACATTACCACGTGCATCCGCTGTTTCTACATGTTGGGTTTCCGTCTCTCTGTTAATTTATTCGTCGTCGACGAAAGCGGGTTTCCCGGTCTGATAATTTATTTTCTTAAAATCCCACCCACTTTTGACACCATGTATAATTGCTTCCAGATGCATTGTATCAACAGGAATAATGATAATGGACAAGGATAGTTGTTATAAATCTGAGGCTGGGATCGCACCTCCACCTTTATTCATTGGACGCCATAACCACCTTCTTTCTTACCTCCTTCTCTCAAGAGTGGAGATTAAAGGGCTCAATTGTCGTATACAGTATGAATGGTACAAGGGTGATAATTAGGCTATTATTTTAACATTGGTAAACAAACCTCATTGTTTAATGCAAGATTCAACTGCCTGAATATCACGAAATGTGATACAGATTATTTTTACGACTTACTCAGGATTCGTCAACAAGCAATGCGAACAGTTTAAAATTTCCACCATCACAGATTAACAATAAGTCTTTGATTTTTGCATGTGGAGTAAGGTCCACAAGTGACAGGGATGTGTGCGCAAGAATTTTGTCAAAAATTGAACAAAATCCGGATAGTACTCTGCAGCAAGTTACAGAGGAATGTCGGCGGCTGGTGAATCTAAAGCATGATTCAGATAATTTACAACAGTCGGTACCTGAAACAACATCCACAATCAACACTGTCTAAAGACAACAGTCACCGGAAGCAACACAAAAGAAACCTCCATCTGCTTGCTGGAATTGTGGTGGCTGGTATTTGCTCGGAAATGCCCCTTCAAAACTCACCGCTGCTGTGAATGCAACCGGCAAGGTCACAAAGATGGATTCTGCATGCTACCAGGGCGCAAAACAACGCACAAGCAAAACAAAAACAGACATAAAACACAAACAAACAGTCTGGTAGTAACATTCCTTCCCAACTCCAAGTCGAACCGCAAATATATGTCTGTGGAACTGAACAACCATCCGGTTTGGTTACAAATTGACACAGCATCGGACATAACCTTTATTTCCCAAAAACTGTGGAAAAGTATAGGCAGACCTCAGTCTACATCTATAAAACATGTAACACTGAGTGCTTCTGGGGATTGTGTCCATATCACAGGCGAACTACCAGCAACAATCAGGATTGAGGAGAAGACAGCATCTGGGATCATATACATTTCGAATTCCCAGCACAACCTTTTGGAACTTTATTTTATTGAGCCACTGGGTCGTCTTGACATCTATTGAGCCACTGGGTCGTCTTGACATCCCACTTAATTTTGTTTGCAAGGCAGTATCAAAAGCACTGACCCAGAGTGCCATTAAGGACCTGACCGAAGATATACTCAAGCGGTTTTCTCCAGTTTCTAAGAGCAACCTTGGATGCTGCAGTCAAACTGAAGCCACACTGACACTTAAACTTTCCACTAAACCTGTGTTCTGCCCCTAACGCCCGGTACCATATGCAGCACTACCACTGGGGGACAAGGAACTGAAACGCCTAGAAGAAAGGAAGGTCATCACACCAGTTACATACTCACAGTGGGCAGCACCCATTATGGTAGTAAAGAAAGCTGATGGCTCAATTCAGCTGTATGCTGATTTCTCAACTGGCCTCAATGCAGCACTGGAAGATCATCAATATCCACTGCCAGTTCCAGAAGATACCTTCACCATTCTCACTGGCGGCACCTGTTTTGCCAAACTAGACCTCACAGAGGCCTACTTACAAGTCTTGGTCTCTGCAACCTCCGGAGAACTACTGACGATAAACACCCATCATGGCTTATTCCAATATTGACGGTTACCATTTGGGGTAAAAACAGCCCCGACTATTTCCAACAAATCATGGACACTATGCTAACAGGAGTAGAGGGTGAAACAGCATACATAGATGACATCATTGTTGTCGGACGATCAAAAGAGGAGTTGTCAGAACGTGTTGACAAAGTTCTGACACGCATTCAAGATTTTGGTTTTCAGCTTCGACCTGAAAAGTGTCATTTTTATTTACAGAAAATAAAATATTTGGGATTTATTTTTGATCGCCATGGCCGTCGTCCAGATCCAGCTAATGTGGCAGCTATTTAACGCATGCCACCCCCATCAGACATAAGCAGCTTACGCTCATTTCTAGGACTAGTTAACCACTATGGAAGTTTTCTACCTTCTCTGCATCAAATTAAGTCACCACTTCATAAACACTACTAACAAAAAATATAAAATGGTCATGGCCATTAGATTGTCAACAATCTTTTGAAAAAATTAAAGGACTAATCAATTCAAACTTGCTACTCACACATTTTGGCCCAACTCTGAAAATAGTAGTAGCAGGGGAGTTGGTGCAGTGATCTCACACATTTTCCCAGATAAATCAGAAAAGGCGATCATGCATGCAACAAGATCCTTGACACCCGCAAAACGCAACTACAGTCAAATAGAGAAGGAAGCACTGGCTCTGATTTTTGCAGTAAAAAAGTTTCACAAAATGATATTTGGGTGCCATTTTACACTCCTAACAGATCACAAGCCACTGCTCTCCATCCTTGGCTCTAAAAAAGGGGATTCCCGTGTACTCAGCCAGTCGATTACAACGTTGGGCAATCACCTTAATGGGGTACAATTTTGAAATAAAATACCGCTGAACAACAGAATTTGGTCAGGCTGATGCATTGTCACGCCTCATCAGATCACATTCTGCCCCAGATTATGACACCCTCATAGCGGCCATTAGCATTGAGAATGATTTCCAACGCACACTTGCCGATTGTGTCAGAAGAATTCCTGTGACAAGAGTTGAAATTAAGCAAGAAACGCAGCAAGACCAAATGCTTCAAAAAGTTATCCAGTATCTCAGATGCTCATGGCCATCTGACCTCACTAGAGAGCTGCAACAATTTCAACGGCGAAGAGACTATCTGGCCATCATTGATGAGTGTCTTATGTTTGCAGACCGGGTTGTGATCCTTGCAAAACTCAGGAGAGTTATTCTCAAATAATTACACTTAGGACATCCTGGCATCATTCGGATGAAAGCCATAGCTCGCAGCATTGTATGCTAACTCAACATTGATTCTGACATCGAAAAGATGATCAAGGGTTGTGTCCCTTGAATGGAAGCACAGAAAAACCCACTATGAATCATGGACTCACGCTGGACATACCCAGAGCAACCATGGTCCAGGGTTCATGTGGACTTTGCTGATCCCATAAATAGACTGAGTTTTCTGGTAGTTGTGGATGCCCATTCAAAATGGCCAGAGATTTTTCCGATGAAAAATACTATTAGTATCCTTAAACGGCTATTAGTATCCTTAAACGGCTCTTCAGCCAACACGGCCTGCCAGAAACACTTGTGTCCAACAACGGAACACAATTTACATCGGAGTTGTCCCGGCACTTCTGCAAATCAAATTGCATCACACATGTTCGAGCACCTCCCCATCACCCTCAATTCAATGGCCAAGTTGAACGGAATGTCGACACATTCAAACGTGCTCTGCTTAAAGCAAAGGGGGAGGGAACAACAGAGGAGATATTACAAACATTCCTTCTCTTCTATCAGACAACACCCAATAGGACAATAAAGAATGAGATGGCACCAGCAGAGGCACTTATGGAGGGAAAGATCTGTACCACACTGGATGCGTTACGCCCAAAAGAACAACAAAAACAAGGTATGTGCCAGAATACAGATCGGCCACTATCAGTGGGTACACTAGTGTTTGTGAGGAGTTACAGGCCTGGGCAACCATACTGGACACCATGTACCATCCACAAGAAAAAAAGGAGGATTTGTCTATAGTGTACAAGTTGGAGATCAATTCTGGGCACAACACAAAAACCAATTGTGTCCTAGGTACATTAACAACATTACGACAAACAACACGTCGAACATTCCACTTAAGAGTGGACACATTTGAATTACCGGCTATACCACCTGTCGAACAGACAAATATAAACGAGAGCAATGCTGAACCTAAAAAGAACTAGCCAATACTGAACAAAACTAAAGTGAAGCACCTACAAATTAACCCCAAGCGTGCTCGTTACAGCCAATTGTTTTATTTTAAAATATAAAGAAAAAATGGGAGGTATTAGGACCATCTTAAAAATGGGTCAAAAGTTATCTCTCCTTGACTATTTAAGGTAGTCCGATCCTCAGCTAATAGGTGCATGCTGGGAGATAGAAAGGGACTTCCCGGAGAAGCCCAGCAACATAGAGTGCAAGACTTGTTAAGCTCTCCATAACCACGTCCTTATTCAACATTCACAACTGTTCGCTGTACCCATGTTTCCACCATAATAAATTCCCTAGTTATTTCTAATACTCGACGAGTATGTCATTTTTCCACAACCGTTTTATTTTGTCATGTTAAAAACATAACAGAAAGTAAAATTTATTTAATTATAATGTTCATATATAATTATATAACTCACGCACGAACATTACATAACCATTAATTTATTAATAATTAATGACCCACACAATACTTGTTTTCTTTAACTCCAATATAGCTTAGTTACTTAATTAAATTTTAACCTAACCAAAAAGTCCTTTTAACAGAATTTTGCAGTATTGAAACTCCTAAAATCTGATCTGTTGTTCAAAATTACTCTGTATACATCTGAATACTATGTGTTCTAAATATATATCTCCCGCAGACAAAGAGTGTCATTTGATCAGGACATAATTCAACAACCCATCTCTCTATGACCGCAACGTTAACCTTTATAGTTCAACCTAATTCTCACTTTTGATTGTGTAATCCAGATACACTGATAATCATATTGTTTAACTTTCTCAATACCCCACTCCTTAATTTTCTAAATAACCATGAATTCATTTTCTTTTTCCCAAAATAAATAATTTTTACCATTTATTTTTAAATATCGCCCTTAGAGAACCATATCTATCTCTCTCTCTCTCTCTCTCTCTCTCTATATATATATATATATATATATATATATATATATATATATAGTAATTCGCAGACAGTTCATCAGTACGGTTAGACTCCGATTGCTTTTAACGAAGGATTGAAACCCGACCGAATTGGCGTCAGTCGGCGATTCTACCACTGGGCTACAGACGCTCGGTAGGAGGCAGACTTTTTAGTGTGTATATTTTCGTTATACACGGCCAATAGATGAATATATATATATATATATATATATATATATATATATAGTCATCCGCAGACAGATCTGTTTCGCTGTATTACAGCTCATCAGTACGGCTTAGACAAGCAATCAGCTGTCTAACCGTACTGATGAGCTATATACATCATAACATTCCTCTTATCAAGTGATGTTTATACTGAGTTCAAGGTAGTTTTAATTGTCTATATGTGATGCTATAAAAGTCCATACTTTGTAGTTTGTAATAGTGTGCGAGTTCATTACTGAATGAAGCTAGTACAGCTCAGAGTCATCAAAAAAGTCCCTATGTGCTTTTTTCTTTTATTTGGGGACCATTTCAGTTTTGGGTCATGTTTGCAGAATGGGAAGAAATGTTGTCTGGATTGTGATGACTTAAAAATGCCTTGTCCAAGAACTTAGAATAATTTTTTGTATTTATCTTGAACCATCAACTTGGGAAATCTATAATTTTACTGTCTACAATATGAGGCCAAAACTTTGCTACTTTGCAGTTTTCTAAAGTTGAGTTGGGTTAGTTGTCTATCTCCATGAATGACCCAAATTCTAACCTAGCCTGCAGGCCCATCCAATGTAACTCTCCATATATCACTAAAAATTACTGTTGAGAAAACAGTTTTTAGGTACTTGTTTGAATAAAAAGTTAATAGATTGGTTGTTTTTATATCTTAACTTAGTAAGTTTTATACAACTTATTTGTTTACAATACATTCATGACAACCTTCAAATATTTTTTTTTTTGGCGATGTTTTCAATTCTGTTTGATTTTTTTAATCAGTTTTTTTTTTCTCATTTTGTAACATATTCCCTTTATAATATCTTGTTTTGATTTTTTCATAAGGTTATAAAAAAGAGTTTTAGGCTTAGTTTTATTGCGTGGAGAACACTTAGTTTCGATGACAAAACATGGTATCAGGAGTGGGATGGGGTAAGCCATTATTCCGAGGTATTAGTATTATCTCCGAGGTATTATATCTGATTTGTGCCGTGTAATGGTCTGATCCGATTTCCGTGTTTTGCGTGTACACGTGGTGTCCGAGAAGTAGTTGGATTAGTTTTCCGGTGCGTATACGCTATTTCAGTTATTTTCCGATGAAAGGTGTGTTTATCCGAGGTGTGGAGAGATGACTTCGCCGAAAGTAGAAAAAAAATCCCACTCTGATACCATGTTTTGGCGCCGATGGCGAGCGATAATGAATAACACGTGAACACACTAGCTATCTAGTAAAGGAAGTGTCTTTATTGTTTATCTAAGGGAGGTAAGCCTACAGAGCCGGCCTCGGAGCTATATACATCATAACAGTTACCCTATTCAGTTCAAACGTTCTCTGAATGTGGGTGTTTCCATATATCTAAACATGTCACTAAAATTTCCTTTGCTGTCTCAGCCTTTAAACATAAAACATAAACACTCCTCTTTTGACACCTGGCTATGATAAGTCTCCACTACTTCTTCTCATGGGCAGAAACGTACAGTGATTAGGAGACATAACAACTACCAAGCAAATCTGCCGTACTGAGCAGGATATTTGCCATTTTAATTCACTAAGACAAAACAAATACACGTTAACATCTCCCCAGTTAATTCAGATGAAAAGCCATTATCTTGGATAGCATCAGGGCATTCATTATTATTATAGACTGAGTATAAACATAGATATTTGGCAAAAATATAGGTTTTATTGAGTAGAGGTTTTAGTCTTGGTTCCTTATTTAGGATCGGATTTCCAATTCTTTTTAAAGTCTTTGAAATTCTCTTTCACTCCCAGTAGCCCCGTGCATCTTAGTGGCATTACCATTTTGTTGTTATTGGGGTGTTGCAGAGTTGAGATTGCTTAATAAATTTTAATACATCAGAAGGTATTTTTATATGCTGTGTTCAATTACTCCACAAACATTTTTAATTTTGCATGTAAGGCACAAGGTTAACATTTGAGTATTCAACAACTCTTTTAAACAATAGCACATTTTATAATGAATGCTTTTAAAAGAATTAGAAGTTTTGAGTTCAATATGCTAATGAATTGATTTAAGTAATAAAGTTCAAAATAAAGATTCTCTATTTAATTAAATATTCTTAAATGATTTATTTAATCAAGAATGTTCACTATACTTTTGGCTTTTTCTTACAATCAAACATAGAGAAGAAATGTATGTGCAGTTATTAACCCTGGACTGTAGTTTTTGTTTTGTTTTTTGCTTTTAGTTTTTTTATTTTAGTTTTTTTTTAGTTTTCTTTTTTATATTGATTGAAGAATAAGATTCTTTTGCTGCAGGTCTTTGCTGAGAATGAGTTAGATAATATGTTGATTTTAATCAACCTAAAAACTCTCTTGTCGAATTTTGCCGAGTAAGATGAAAAAGGGGTCATAAGTGGTACTTTCTAGGTTCAAATTGAACAAGGTTTCAAGTGCCTGCTGCTAGCCTTTGGAATTCTCAATGACGGTTCTGCTTTGTGCCACATGGCGAATGAAGTACATGGTTTTCGCTTCATGGTGAATGGTTGTTGACGCTTGTTTCCTCTTATTAACTTTTATTCTTTAACACGAAATCATCAGAACTTATATAATCATTAATCATGTGTAGTTATTTTTTTTTAATTTACCAAATTTTTTTAGAGAATGTATAAAAATTGTTATTAGTTACAAAATAATCAAAAATAATAATTAATAAAAAAAGTGGAAATAAACAAGCAAATAAAAATTATTGTTTGTCTTATACATGTACGTTTTAGGAAAGAGTATTTTAAAGAAAACCAGACGATTTATGAAATAATTACATTTGTCTCTAAAATTTTCTATTGGTTGTAAAAAAAACACCAAAAATATTTCGGTCATGGGGGATTGTTTTAAATTAATTATTTAAAAAAATATATTAAATTATTATTTCAAAAAATATATACTATTTCTATTTATTACCCATCAAAAACGTGGCTGTAGGCACACATAAATTTGAAGTAAAGGTCCGTCTGGAGGAACTTGAATTGTCATTTAAGGGCCAGCAGCTCATTTTCAAAGAAGGTATTCAATTCAGATTTTCAAAGCAGGAGATCAGATTTTCAAAGAAGACCCAAATGTTTCAATCAAGATAGAAAAAGAAGTGGCACAAAAATTTTATTCTGAAGGATGAATGATAAGGACCCTGAAGGTAAAGGGATTTTTCACTGCCACCTGTTAAAGTTCTCTTCGTTCTATGATATTTTTTTCCTCTTTTGATTAGATAGGTGTCTCTTTTTTTATTTTTTCAATGAGTATTTTCTGCCCTATTCAAATTTTGTTTTACTTTCTCAAAGTTTTTTCTTTTTTCATTTTTCGAAGGTTGTTTTGAAATCTGTTAAAATCATTTATATATTTTTATAATATGTTACTCTGCAATCTGCATTTATTTTTCAATAAGGTACACAAAAGGGAATTTAGGGTCAAACCTAAAATATTGTATTTTGTTAAATTTCACGCAGTAGTTTTCAGTCTTATTTTTATCCGCCGTTGATCAGAATAAGAAAAGGAGATGTTCTCTCTTCTCCCATTCCCTTCATGGAAAATAAATTATTTAAAGGACCTCAAATTTCATATAACTTGCAGTAGTTCCCAAACCTTTTTTCTATGGACCACATTTTCGGAATTAAAATTTGTTCGCGCCTCACCAAATTCTAAAATGTACATTTACAAATATATATTCTGACTTCGAACCCGCGGTTATATATATATATATATATATATATATATATATATATATATATATATATTTTTTTTTTTTTTTTTTTAATCATATCACCCCGAGCAAGGCGGTAACGCCACTGATGTACAGGGGGCTCCGTAAGAGTGAAAAGATTGGAAAGGAGAAAGCCGGAAACCATATCCTAAACAGGGAACAAGGGATGAGCCTCTTCACCTGTTCAACAGACGTGGGTGGAGTGTGAACCGGGCGATAGTTTAGTCTATCTACTCCAATTAATATATATATATATATATATATATATATATATATATATATATAGTGGAATCTGCCGTATGCGAACCTCTTCGTCAGCGACCACCTGTTGTTAACGACCGTTTTTCTATGCACGGACGATTTGCTAATGTTAATTGACCTTTAATGAACGACCACCTCCAGAACGCGACCAGCGACTAACATCAACGAGTGAAAATCACTGATCAAGCGACCTCTTTAAAAAAATCTATTTTGGTCGTAAACTGCGAACTTCTAAATTAGGAGAAACTAAATGAGTAATCTATTTCATTTTGCTTTGATTTAAGTCAGGAACACTTCCTCGTTGTTTTGTTACTGTAGTGTTGTATCAAACTGTAATTTCTTGTTGAAATGTACATTCCCTGAGTTCAAATCAAGGTCAAATATCGACTGTTCTGTTTTTGTACATTATGTATTGCATTTTTGACTTGTTCAAGGGATTTATCGCAGTCTTTGTACTGACTTGGATAAATTCAGGGATTAGGAAAATCACAATTATGTCCTTTTCTCAAATGTCTATCTCTTTCGTTCCTTTATTTTATTTATTTATTTATTTATTTTGTGTATTTATCTAGTCTATTTCTATCTGGGTATATCTATCTCTATCGCTCTGTTTCTCTACCCCCACCCACGACCGCTGTGAGTTTTTGTGTGTTTTTTTCCATGTATTATCGCAGATTCTCTTTTGCTGTCACACACTTCTAAGAAAAAAACTGAAACCGTATACTTTTCTTTTTAAGTCCATTCAATAAATATTTTTTGTGAATAAATATTTTGGTTTTTTTGTTGACCGTTGTAAATACGTTTTTTTTTTAATTTTAAAATGAATTTTGCTGAATAAATTTCTTTTAAAGTGAGGCCGTTTTCTTATGTTCTCACTTATTTATTACCAGATTGCATGGTAAAATTCTAATATGTACATTCTGATGAGTGGAATATACGTTCCTGGCGTAAGAGAGAGCAACCGATAATACACAAAGATGAGGACGAACCGGAAATATTAAAGTCCGAAGTGGAAGCTTCACAATGGCCAAACTGAATAGAAAAATCACAACTATGTCCCTTTCTCAAATGTCTATCTCTATCGTTCCTTTATTTTTATTTTATTTATTTATTTTGTGTATCTATCTACTCTATTTCTATCTGGGTATATCTCATCAAAAGCAAAGCAGCTGGACCAGACGGCATTGTAATAGAGTTGCTGACAGCCCTGGACGAATTCGGCGTAGAGAAAATTACAGAAATAATAAATGAAATTTATAACAGTGGTGTAATACTGGACGACCTAAGCAAGTTCATTTTCATAGCACCACCTAAGAAGTCAGGTGCAAACAAGTGCGAACTCCACTGAACAATCAGTTTGAATAAACAGTTTGATGAGTCACATTACAAAACTGATCGTCCGAATCCTGACGGATAGAGCGAGAAGCAGAATCAGGCCAGAGATAGGACAAGAACAGTGCGGGTTCGTCAAAGACACTGAAACAAGGAATGCCCTATTTATGATTAGGATGCTATCCGACAAGGTAATACAAATGGAAAAGGGTGTGTACTTATGTTTTAGCGATTATGCAAAGGCGTTCGACAAAGTACGTCACAAAAATTGATAGAAATACCCAGCAACCTCGACATATTTGGGAAAGACAAGAGTAATCAAGAAGCTCTAAGGCAGCAAACCGCCTGCATACGGATAGGTAACGAATTCAGCAGATATACAAAGATAGAAAAGGACGTAAGACAAGGATGTGTTTTGTTTTTTTTTTTGTTTTTTTTTTTTGTTTTTTTTTCACTAGATCTATTCAACAGTGAGATTATTCTGAGGACCCTATAGTCATGCCAGGATTCGTCATCGGAGGCCACAATTTCAACAACATAAGGAACGCAGATGATACAGTACTGATAGCAGACACGGAAAGAAAACTACACGACCTCCTACAGAAGGTAGCTGAAAAGAGTGACAAAAAAAGGACTACAAATAAACTGTAAGAAAACCGAATGCACAGTCATCAACAAAAAAGCAGCCCAAAATGCCAAATACAGGTGGGGATACTAAAATCAAGCAGGTACAAAAATTTAAATATCTGAGAAGTGTTCTAACAGAAGACGGAAAGTGCGACACAGAAATTCGAAGGTGAATTGGAATAGCAAAGGACGCCTTTCAGAAGCTAAGCAGAGTATTAAGAGACAGGAAAATTTCATTAGAAACAGTACTGAATTGCTATGTGATGTCAGTTCTTCAATATAGCAGTGAATGCTGGACAATATCATCAAAGATGAAGGAAAAACTTGAAGCAATTGAAATGTGGTTCTACAGAAGGATGCTGCGGATATAATGAATTAAGCATGTGAGCAATGATGAGGTTTTGGAAAGGATGGAAACGAGCAGGAAATTAATACTGAGCATCAGGAAGAGACAACTGAAGTTCCTGGGACATGCAATGAGGAAAGCGGGCTTGGAGAATCTGATACTAACAGTATCAGATATGATGAGGGCTTGTAGAATCTGATATTAACAGTATCAGATTCTCCAAGCCCTCTTTCCTCATTGCATGTCCCAGGAACTTCAGTTGTCTCTTCCTGATGCTCAGTATTAATTTCCAGATAGAGGGAAGGAGAGACGAGGGAAAACAGTGTGTACCATACTTGACGGGCCTGAGCAGGTGGATGGCAGAACCGAGGTATATTTCTGAAATGAGGTATTGTATTTATTTACACTATTTACATTGTATAGATTGTTGTCCTCGCCTATGTTGCTATATTCACAAAGTTTTGATTGTTGTACGTTCCGGCCTTCTTCAGGTAATTGAAATTTAGAACTTAACACTTTATTTCTTTCATCGGGTTAGATTTTACTAGTTATAATAATTTATGAAGTTTCAAAAATATTTTTAAGATTCTTCAAAACCTTGTCACTGTTAGGTTATTAAGTTATTAAATGAAGATTATATTTACTAATCGAAAATTGAAAAGTTTAATACAAAATCAAAAGATTTTTTAAATAAGTGTGTGTGTGTGTGTGTGTGTGTGTGTGTGTGTGTGTGTGTGTGTGTGTGTGTGTGTGAAATTATTTTTAAGTATGGTATTTTCTGTGTTACATTCAAAGGTCAGGTGTTTCACGGTTTCTTCCCATTACAGGAAAAAATCGGGACAATTATTTCTATTCTGGTCAACCAAACCAATCACTTCGAACCACCATAATTAAGAAATATTTTTATTCTAAACCTTATGCTATAAACAAGTAATACTTGCGTAAATCGGATTTATTTTACTTTAAATTTGGTAATTTTCCAAAAATAACGTATCACAAATGTATATTTTATTTTTGCAAGATTTTTAAAACAGAGAATTAACTTTTGTTTACAAACTTTTTTCAATATAGTTTCTATTAGAACTGTACCAAAGTATTTTGCTTACTGGAAATAGTAAATTTAATCATTTAGTTTTCAGTTAAAGCAAAAATGAAAGTGTCAAGAAAACTTTTTTTTTATTTTTAAAAATTCAATTTGAAACTTAGGTATTGAAAATGAGTGGAGTTACCTGTTTTAAAATAAAATGATCGACAAGCGAAAAAAGACCCGCTATTTTTTCATAAATGAGGATAAATGTAAGGGTCCGGTTAAGCATTAATTTGAATACTTGTAAGTAAATTATAAAAACTATATTTTTATTATTTTAAAAATGTTAGCCTTCTTTAAATAAATGTATAATCGTCTAGGTTGTTTTTATTCACGTTCTTTTGAGAGAAGTCTATTTTTAATGCAAGACAGTTTGTGTAAAATTTGTTACAAATGTATATCTTGTGGCTTAGCGGTTAAAACCCGCTAAAATTTGTGAAGGATCAATTTTCAGTTTATCGAAAATTATTTTTCTTATATATTGACGTCAGAGACGTAGACTCAAACTCTAATATCCTGAATAGTGTGGCAGAGATGCACCTAAATGTTCTGTATATAAATAAAGATCAGGTCAGTTGATACGAGGATGTGCGTTGTGGTGCAGTGGATATCGGCTCGGAACGAGAAATCGGAGAGCCGAGTTCGAATTCCAGTCGAATTCATTGCATTACGCGCAAATACCCTTGGAAAAGGTATTAATCCGTCTCATTCCTTCCAGTTATGGGTTAAATAACAGGACAGAATGGGTTCTATAGCCTTGGTCGGCAACCAGTCTACTGCAGAAAGCAATGGCAACATTCTGCGGGATAATCTTTTCGCCCAAGCGTGTATCACGTATGGCACTTAACTGACTGACTGATATGAGGAGAAAGCCTTTTCAAAGCGAGAAGACTTTTCGACATTAAGGGAAGAAGGCAAGTCAACATCCAAGAAGGACAGCAAGAGAACATGAAGAAAAAACTCTATTACTAGCCAGCCACAGAGAGACGAGAGAAACTGGAAGTTTCAGTGAAAATTTTCCTGGGATAGGACAGCATGAAACGAAAGGTTTTCTTAAGTACAAATTGCGTAAAAAGGCGCTTAAAAAATAATGTACCCCAGAGACGTTCGTGCAGCAATCTGCAAATAGATATTTTTGATTTCTATCAAAGGTGGTTGTACCTTTGTTTTACTTTTATTGTTTTCTCTCTTCGTCTTTATCCTTGTCTTTTCCCGAGTTATAATTTTTCCCTTCATTTTTCGCTAGTGATCCATTGTCATAAATTGTTATGCATTATAGGCGCTCAAAGGTAATTTTGCTTGTACCATTTTTCGGAAAAATAAAAACTATATTTAAATAAATGTTTTTCCTTTTGAAATTTTACGCAGTGGTTGTCTTGTATTTTATAATTTTGCGCCTATTAATATGTCTTGATATTTCTGTTAAGTTTTTGTCAGGCACAAGAGCTTAGATTTGGGAGAAATAATTTGTTTATAATATGACACATGCACACACATATATGGAAACATATACACACACTCATATTCGCATTTACGCATACGTATGTAATAAATTTTGTTCTAACCGTATAGATTCGAATAAATATAAGCTGTTTGCTGGTTGGTTTAAGTTAGCCAATCAGAACCAAGGTAAGTTATCCACAATTTTACCGCCAAATCGTAAGAATGT
This sequence comes from Ascarosepion bandense, assembly GCA_037127315.1. Classification (NCBI taxonomy): domain Eukaryota; kingdom Metazoa; phylum Mollusca; class Cephalopoda; order Sepiida; family Sepiidae; genus Ascarosepion; species Ascarosepion bandense. The sequence continues at coordinate 1,068,196 of JBBBDQ010000866.1, read as the reverse complement.
TTTGAATGCCTATTTAAACGATTTGCCGCGTATTTTTAGTCAGTTGGCACAAGAATCTTAACACGCACAACATGTAAAACATAAAGACCAACTCACCTTCTCTTACTAAATCATTCTTCTGAACTTTACTAAGATGAACGTATTCACGGACTCAGACATTTTCACCAATCTTATCCCTCACAAAATTTAGGACACTGATAAATCTTCCAGCGACAAAGAACATTACGACTTACCTCAAAAGCTTTAACACAATCTTATGCAGAAAATGAAAGCCATTTTAATCAGACACTTTCAACGTCTGTACAAAGTATGTATTTCTTGTTATTGTTAATTACAATTAATTACAATTAATGCTTTGACCATTTCATTCAATTTTCCATTTGCTAATTTAATGAATGATTTCAACCGTATAAAAAATAATTGTTGGTATGCAGGAATTTAGTTAGGAAGTTCTTTGGGAAATGGCCTTGTGCCATGTGAAATTCAAACCTAAATTAACCTTGCATTAGAGGACCCCAACAATAAAAATCGAGCCCACGGTAAATTAAAAACTTTTTTAAAATGCTAATTTAACAAAGAAATAATGTCAGCTTTTAAAATAATTTTATACAAAAAAAGTTTTAAATCTATAAAAATCCAAAAATTGGAAACTAATAAAAATTTTAAACAGACATATCTTGTTGGTTCTTTTCTTTTATAATTTTTTTTTTTAATCAAAGTTTTTTGTATGTATTGTAAATATGCGTATGTCCTGTGCTAAATGAGCAAGTAAATTAAATGAGCTCGTACCATACACGAATACTCACAATTTAATTATTTGAATATACTTTCCCATCCCACTAAGTCTGTACAGGACAATCCCTCTCTAGCCTGAACAATAAATGATAAGAAAAAAAGAAAGAAAAAAAAAGCAATGTTTTTAACTTCTTAATTATAAATAAATTATACAATTCTTTAAAGCATTTCGAAAGTTAACCGTTAATAAAGTGATTTTTAAAGCTTTTTTTTAAATTTATTTATTAATTTTATTCTGAAATATCTTTAGGTTTGTCACTTAAAAAAAAAAAAGTGACAGGGTCATATTCCTTTTTGGACAGTAGTTGAAATTTAACCACATTCGAGCGAGTAAAAATGTGACCCGAGGAAAGGTTGAGTTTGAGGTTAATTATCTATTTTTTTAATCCTTCTATTTATTAGTAAAATAAAGATCTCTGATCATAATTTTATTATTTGTATAAGAAGAGTGATGAATAAATATCAAAATTATAAATAACATTTTAACATTGAATATTTTCTTAATCTTTGACCTTTAACTATAAACAAAAGAACAAAAATAGTTTGTTACAAAAGGTGTGACCTATTAAAACGGTGACGTATTATCCGAAACACTGTTTTGCGCTGAGTAAAAAAATGTCATACCGCAAATTAAATTCTATAAGTTATTGTAGAAAACACATTTTTTTATTTATTTAGTCAATAGCTTTATTCTTAATATACTCTATATATTTTAGAAAAGTCAGATTTTAATTAATTAAATTTTTACTAATTGTTTTTGTAGGTACTACTTTCTTAAAATGTGCGTATGAAAACAGTGAACAGGTTTTGCGTCAGAATTCCAAGTATAAAAGCCTGTTTATCTTCGCCTCGTAACTATTTTCATGGAGAAACTGTTGTTAAGATGTCTGGCGTAGTTCCTGTGTTTTTTTCTTTTCTTTCTATGCTGAGCCTGGCGAAGAAAAATAATTGATCGTAACTAGTATCGTGCTTTTTTTAAACAGTTGGTTAAGAGCTTGATGTATTCGATTTGATATTTTTTTAAAATAAAAAATTTATTGATATTATTCCTTTTTACGTCTGATTTTATCATTTGGCTTGCCTTTTTCTTTCACAGTTGCTAAGCGTGACCGGGTTCACATCGGGTTTAGATGGCTATGTTTCTTCCTTCATTCATTCCATGCGAAACTTGTGCAAGTCCGACGTTGGTAGAAAATGTGAGAAAAACGAGTATGGAATGTTTCCCCGTCCTCTGCTAGTGCAACTTTATTACCTCCACCGACACTTCAGATCACAGTTCTCCACTTGGTCTCAAAATTATTTCGAGGGAAGCTGAATGCAAGGCTCTTCTTGGGTTGAAATCTGCTACTGGCTCTTAATCGAGTCACCCAGTATATCAGTAAGCTTAGGTAACGGTAAGCTATACGAAACGATACTGAGTTGACACCCTTTTTCCTACTATTAATCGCCATAGAAAAATTCAGATAACTGATGACGTGTTGTACTCGAACTATCGATCACTTAATCGAATGTCAGATTTGTTTTTATTAATTCGTTGGAAAGTGAAAAAAATTATATGGCATGATAGAATCATTTAATTTTCATATTAAATGTTTGAAATCGGAATTTATAATGGCTAAAATTAGTTTTTTTTTGTTTTGTTTTTTTTTATCGATAAAAAAAACTTGGATTATTACTTGTATCTGACAAGTGATTTTTTTCCAGCATTTTTTGTTCCTGATCTTTTTATTCTATATAGCTTCTTCCTCGATTGAATGAACCATGTGCTGTAGTTTGCAATACCAATTTTGGTACAACCAGTGCAAGATGTTCTACTGGAAAAGGAAAATATTAGCTACTTAATGGCCGGTGAGTTGTTTAGGCCGACATGCAGTTCCCCTTTGTGTCTGATTTCCTGAGGTCATCTCTGTCCAACTAACACTTTGCTGGAAGATGCTTTTTTGATGGGTACAAAAGGGACAACTCTGAAAAACTAATCAATGTAAGTTTCTCTTTAGTATCAAGTTATATCTAATAGTTCTTGCAATGTAAAAAAGTTTTACTTTACAGGTTCAGAATATTGGGTCGTGAAAAAAAATGTATTTTATTTTATCGATTCTTTTTCTTGAAAAGTTCCGGCATTTTAGGGCCCAATTTTATAATGGTGAACATTTTCGATTTGAAGTGTTTATTCTTTGAAGTGATTTTTGTCTTGCAATTCCGTCATATATATTTTAGTAATATTGTGTGTGTATATAACGTTTCTTTGAGCATTTGAAACAAATTGTTTATTAAACACTAAACTCCCTAGATATTTTAAAGCAATGCTTTTGTTATATTTATCAAAAAAGTACATGTATTTGAAATTTTCAACTATTTTCGTATTTCACTGAATATGAAACTGGAAAAAATATTGCATATAAATAAGGGAGACAAATAACTGGTATGCAGAATTTTAAATTAATGCAAACCCGGTATGTAAAGGCTAGATTGGCTTTTATGAAAAATCGAACGTGTTTTTCTTACGTCTCGCTACAATTGTTAATCGATGCTTGATTTTATTAAGCAACGTTCGTCTTATGCTCGTTGAAGAAACGTAATCCAGTCTTCATTATTTTCATGTTTTAGGAACATCAACCTAAAATTTCCTCTTAATATAGGTTAGGCTCTGTCAGTTTTATAAAGAAGCCAAACACATACTACGTGGTTTTCTTGAATTTTCCGTAATCTTATTTGATTCAGTCGAAGCACTTCACATGCCCTCGACATATCACGTATGAGCATTTTGTTTTCGGAGGTGGTTAAGTTATCTACGTATTATATTTGTGATTGGAAGGGCCAACTTGTATAATATGAAAAATTAATTTTTGCTAATTTTTTTAGTGCTCTTGATTTTTGTATTTCTGCCATTTTGTTTTGCATGCCTTTTAAAAGGAAGTAGCTCTGATCTCGTTATTTTTCGTCAATTTTTAACTCGTTTTTGTAGTTTTGCATATTTCTCATTTAATTTGCTCTGATAATTTCGAAATGATATAAATGTATATTTGTACAAAATGTGGCACAAGGTCAAAAGTGGGGTAGAGGGTGGTACCCATTAACTGTTCGCTACCTAGCTAAACACTTTCACGACCCTCACACTCACCACAAGAATCCTTCCTTCACACACCACAATGCCACTTAACTTACAAGTGGCACCTAAAACGGCGAAATGAACTCATGAGATAAAACAATTGCTACTATATACAATAATAGAAAATATTAATTTAAAAAAAAAAATCAAATGAGGGGATAGGGATCCAAAATAAGATAAATGTATTTATTTCTCCTATTTGCCGATAATATATGGACATAACACTGTTTAGGTTCTTTCACTTTCTCACTAGGGAGAAGGGAAAAAAAAAAGCCCCAAACTTGAATTTTTATATTCAAAATTTTTTTTTATAAGTTGAGTCTTAATAATTACGATTAGTTCTTTCGTACCTGGTGAAAAGTACATAGACTTAAAAAATTCTTGCAAAAATCAAATGTCGGATTTTAATGAAACTTTAAGACTTATTCAAACATTTTTCACTTAAAATTTCATGTAATTTTGCGAAAAAAAATTTTTAAACTAACCTAGAATTTTTTTTTTTTCCTCCTCCCCCTCTTCTGGCACTCCAAAAGATATGACATTTAGGTTAGCTTTTAGAAATATTAAGTCTTTAAAATTTATAGTTTCAAATCTTGGCTTTTGGTTATCGAGTAGGTCGGTTTACCTCCAATTGTTTTACGATACCTAAACTTTAATGAAAAGCTTATCTTGGCTTTAATTGAAAAGTAAAAAATTAATTTCCATTCAAGTAAAATACTATTTTTGAAAAAATTCTTTTATATGAAAAATAGATATTTAAAAAAGATTAATAAATGCCATAGTATTTCAAAAATTGAGTTAACCTCTGCCGTTATTTTCATTGTTATTAAATTTTAATTTTTTTTGCATAAAACCTCTTCAAACATAAGCCTACAAAGTTAAACTAAAACAAATTCCATCAAACATTGGAAAATTGCTGAAAACTTAAATTTTCAATTAAGATTTGACAAATTTGTCTTCCATACTTTTGTCCGGATACTAAATAATCAGTTATCGGGTGCTGACAGCTGTGATAATGAATGAGGCCACCGTAATTGAGGAATGCTTTTTGAAACATTTTTCAAGAAAATGTCTGCAAGGTGTATTTTATTTTTGAGATTTTTTTTAAACCGTGAATTGGCTTTGTTTACAATTGATAAAAAAAAATGGCGGAAATTTTGAAATTTTTTAAATATTAAAATTTTTGATTCCAATCAATTTAATCCCTTGGCTTTCAATTAAAGCTTGAAGATAACTATTTCTAAATTTCAACATAAATTTAGATATAGAAAAATGAGTGGAGGTACCTCTACAAATTATAAATTTCACAATTTTTTTTAATTATTTAAATTAGGAATTAAAATGAAAAAATTGTTTTAAATGTTTAAGGAATGACTTGCAAAACAGGCTGTTGAATTTTATAAACGTCTTAAAGAGACTTGAATCAGTGCAGTTTTTGTCCTTTTCCATGTAAGGGGAATGATCCAAAACACTTGTAAACTTCTAAAATAAATACGACTTCTGTGGAAACCTATGGAACACCATATTTAAATGAACATATTTACACAAAAAAATTTTCTTCAGATTGTCCTTTGTTATTTATTAATTAAAAGTTTATGAAATTAAATTGTCAGTTTTATTGCATATTTTTTATTTTACGCTTCTTTGGAGCAGATTTTCGGATAGTGCTGAATTATATTAAATAAAAAATAGATGACTTATATTTCCCAATAACTAATGAAAAATAATTTGCAGATTTTAAAATTTATTAAAATCATGAATTTACGTAAGGGGGGGGGGTAACAGTTAAAAAAATGTGAAGTACTGAAAGTTTCATTAAAATCTGACAAGTATTTAATTTTTGCAAGAATTTCCAAATTAATGTGTCACCAAAAAAGATTTTCTGCAATGCTAACCCAAATCGAAACAAAATTATGAACATGTTAAAAGGGATTAAAAAATTTTATAAAATAAAAATTACTTTGATCTTTCCTCTTAATATAAACATTTTAATAAAGTTCGTTTTAAGTTTTGAACCTTTTTTTAAAAAATTCAGTTTGCTGGATTTAATTGTAATGTAATTTTAGATATTGAATCGAGCATTTGTAAAATTCTTGCTTTTAAAAATCTTTCAAAAATAAATGCCTTTTTTTTTCAACTTTATTTGAACATTTGCTGATACAGGTACCTCCATTTTTCAAAAACAGAATTCTAGCTTAATTGAAAGGTAAATTAAGTGATCAACACGTTTAATTCTCAGTTTTAAAATAAAATATGGTTCTCATTATTTTTGGAAAATTATCAAATTTAAATATTTATGGCATGAAATTTAGGGGGGGAAAAAGTATGTCTTGTCTGACTCATGACCCAGTTTAAAACGTATAAGGGAGACAACCCTTAAAACGTGACCCTTTTAATAAGGGGAAAAAAAAAATTTTAAAAATCTCAATTCTAAATTATTTGTAATAAAATTATGAACTTTCAATTTGTAAATAGTTTATTTTTAATGAATTAATAACCAGACACTGAGTAAGTTGAAGAAATTTAAAAAGATGTTTGAAACTTTAATCAAATGTTTCTTCAGAATATGATATCCTAAAATTATATAATGAAATCACGTTTCTGCATTAAAAATGGCTTAGTTTTAATGCATTTTTGATTTTACTATTTGGAGCAGATTTTCAGGAAAATGGTCCTGTAGTGATAGGGAGACATGGAAAGCCATGATTGCCTACGTCCTGAAGGGACAAGGCACATAGAAGAATTGAAAAATCACATAATTTACGTTCCCCCAATGAGTCCTACATTTAAATAAAAAAAAATTGGTATAGATAATGTTTTATGCAATTAATTGAAGTGGGGTTTAGACGTATTTAATATAACTATATATTTTCAGCATCTTTTTCTAAAAATAATTGCATATTTGTGAAAAAGTCCTGACAAATTTAATTTAAATCCAATGATTATTTGATTTTTGTAAAAAAATTTCAGACTAATGTTTTTGACAGGAAAAAGAATTTAGTTACAGAATATTACATTTATCCATTGTGAACTGTAATGTTTTGGTTTCTCACTAAATAACACATTTTTATTAATTTTGGTACTTCATTTTTTTATTCCCCCTCTTCATATACTGTTTAGTGGAGGTACTTGTAAACATGTTTGATTGACCAAAATTCTGCATGGTTTTCATTTGGTTAGGTGATATTGTTACTAAGTGAAAACTATATTTACTAATCAAAAATTGAAAAGCTTAATACGAATCTTTGATTAGTAAATATAGTTTTCACTTAGTAACAATATCACCTAACCAAATGAAAACCATGCAGAATTTTAAAAAAGGAAAAATTATTCATAAAAAAAAATATTTCTAAGATAAGTTTTGTTTTGCAATTTTTTTGATTTGAAATAGATTTTCAGGAAATAAGTAGTTTTTGAATAAAATTCTCAGTCCTGTTTTTAAGTAATTTCACAAAATTCAGATCAACTTCATTTCTCTGAATTTTGTGAAATTAAGTGTAGTGGGGGCAGGGTAATGTAAAAAAAAATAATTCAACAATTTGACTTGCAATAATTTCCAAATAAATCACCTTTTCACCTGAAAAATAATGCTAAAACACTAATTGCAAATATTAAATTGACTGCTAATGCAAAAAGAATGATTTTTCACCAAAATTTCAAATGTACTAAAAGATGCAAAAATACTTTTTCTCTTAAAATGGAAATTTCCCTCCTGGTATGTTTTTTCCTGCACATATTTTCTCTAGAAAATGTAACAAGAAATTGTATATATTGTTTGTAAATAGAAATGTAAAACTAAATGATGAGCCTCTATCAGAAGTCCTTAAATTTAGTTTACTCCATGTTAAGCCTTTTGTACAACTCAAGAGATTTAGGAAAAGTTTCATTGTTTTACTCAATCATGTGTAAAATCTGAGCCCTTTTGTTTAGCATTTAATCCCTGTTAACGAATCTCACTAGTAAGCAGATTTCAGCCAGAAACTTTCACATTGAGCAGGTGTCTTATTGAAAAAAAAATTTTTTGCAGAGGATATGTTAAACCTCTTATTGACAAATCTTTAAAAAAAAAAAGACAATTATTCACTTTAAGGAAGGTACCTCCACTCATTTTCGATTTCTAAGTTTTGAACTGAATTTCTAAAGAGTTCTCTTAAAGGTTTAATTAAATGATCTAATTTGCTTTTTCCAGTAAACAAAATATTCGGGTGTATTTCAAATTGATTCTAATCTAAAAGTTCTAGGTTTTTTAAAAAAAAAATTTCGGCTATATTTGAGTGATTTTCATTTAGAAACAAAAAGTTAATTCCTGGTTTTAAAAATATTACAAAAATAAAATGTCTGACACATTTTCAGAAAATTAGCAAATTTAAAGTTAAATTAATGATTTACACATATTATTTCTAGTATGAAATTTAGAATAAATCTATTTTATCATGGAAATGACAAGTGATTGATGATAGCTAAGTATGATTGACCAGAAGAGACATTTATCCAAATTACAAGGCTTTGTAGAATTCAAAAACATTTTTTTAATTTCATTATCAAAAAAATGTTTAATGTCCTTTTTTATATATATATATAAGCAATTAAAAAGTCCATTAGTTTTATTGCATTTTTATTTTACTGCTAGGAGCAAATGTAAAAAAAAAAAAAGATAACTTACATTCTCCAATGAATCCTGTGTTTTTTAAAAGTTGAGTAGCATGAAAAAAATATTCTTACCAACATTTTCTAAAAAAAATTTGTGTTAAGTCCTAAAAGTTTCATTAAGATCCAACAATTTGATTTCTGCCAGAATTTCAAAATTAATTTTTCACCAGAAAAAAACGAGTTAAATACTACATTATCCATTGTAAACTGACGTGCTTTTTTTGTTTTTTGTGAACATCCTCATCAAAAATTAATTTAAGGTTTAGGACATTTTTGCAGTTGACATTGCATTTTATTTTACAGGAATTTTTTTTTTTTTTACAAACATCATATTGAGTATATCCAATATATAGGAGGGTAGGAACTTTTCAAATGCTTCCTGAAAATTTTATTTTTTATTTTTTTAAAATGGTTTTTGTCTTAGAAAAGTCAAAAATTGAATGTGTCAATTGTTTTCTTTGAAAGGCAGAATCAGATTTCTGTGCATTGTAATGTTCGATTTTAAGTCTTTTCAAAAATAGAACAGAATGAATAAAATTACTGAGAAATCTTAATTTATTTGCTGCATTTAGTTTTTAAGTTGACTTTTTGGTCAATTCTTTTACAAAAGATGATGAATTATTGCTGGTTTCTAAATTCTTTTGACTTTGCTTTGAAAACTTTGTCTTATGTCAAACTACTTGTACCAATTTATTTCCCTGGCTACAGAAAATGAGGACCCAAATCCATGCTCTGACCTCAGCAGACACGTGTGTACATTAATCTGCCCTTCTCGAACAATGAAGTACCCTTGGGAATTTTGCTCCTCCCTCTTACAGTTGGACACAAATTCTAACTGCAGGTAATCAATATGGTGTCAATGTTTTCTGCAGAAGATTTACACTTTATTATTTACCAATATCATCTTAGAAACATAGAATTGGTTATCATTTAATCTTTTCATTAGTACTTTCAGTAATCTGATAAAAAAAAAAAAAATCATCCAAACAACTTAGATATTAAATGAAAAGTATTTGATAGTAAATTTTACTTCACCAGGTAAAATGTAGTTTTGTTTCATATCTTAATTTCACTGACCATCATTATCTGAAAATGATGCCTTGCAAAAGGCTCTTGGGCTTTTACCATAAAATGAATTTTAGCCATTTTCAGCTTCCCATTACTTTATGGAATTGAACCTCTTTGTTGTCCAAATTGTGGGAAACTTAAGGTTTGTGGGTTTTTTATATATATTAAGGGATTCCTATGATGTGTAATAAAAACAAAAAACGTCAGACTGCACAATCTATGAAGGAAAATGCATTGTCTTCAAATAAACATTCCTTGTTCAATAAAGTAAATTTCATGAGACTGTATGCCAACATCAGTTATGACAACTTGATAAGGCTTTTTCTTTTTCTTGCCAAATTAACATAGAAATCCTTCTCAAAACATTTCTGCTAATTTAAATTTGTGTATAATATTCTTTTAGACTTTAATAAAAATATCAATGTAACTTAATGTTTTTTGGCCAATTAAAATCAGATAAAGTATTCCAAAGAAATATGCATTAGTTCTGAAAAAGTAATTTAATTTTTTACCTTTATTGAACAAACTCTTGCTTAACATTTTAATTACCTACCATGTTCTTTCCCCCCCTATCAGCATCCAGTTTGTGAAAAGCTATAATGGCTATTAGAAGTGGAGGTGGTACTAGGACCACATAAGGAGAAAGGTGCTTGTGTTCAGCAAATCACCAGATTTATTTTCAACTTCGACAAAGGATGGGGAACCTCAGCTTTATTGGCTTCTGACGAAATAGAATTTTTTTTTGTTTCTTGCTCATGGAAGTGCCCTTCTGAAGAATGGCATTAAGGGACTGCAACAGCCAAACTCAGGAGTTTGGCTGACTTTTCAAATACAAGATTCTTGAAGTGATCATTTTCTTTCATAGGCAAATAAGGTAAGTGCCAAAGATATAAACTGACCTGAGATTTTAAATATCCACATTTTTTAGATTCTAATTAAGATTTTTCAAATTTTACTTGAATTCTGTCTGTTTCTTTCATATAAATTGGTAAAGTGACAAAACTTGACAGAAGGAATCTCATCTGATATTAATTAGAATGCATAAAGCAATTTAAAGAATATAAATTGATTTTTTGACATGCAAGTAACTTAGACATTGCTTTATTTGTACAAAAGATTGTCAACAGATAAACAAAACAATTGATAACTAGCTCAAGATAGAAACAAAATAGATCTTAGAAGATAATTTGATAATGAAAAAAAAAAAATGCCAAGTTGTCAAATGAAAAAACCGAAAAAATCCCGGTAAACTAAAACATTTGCACAATATAATTTGATCAAAAGTAGGCATTGTCACTTAATAAAAATCAGTTTTTGTCTTGCATAGGACTGAAAGGTAAACATTTTACATAAAATCAATGTTTTAACTTTATATAAGTATAATTAATCTTACCTTATTTTAAGCCATTGTATTATATAAGACAGTTCTTAGGATTAGAAATTATATTGCTGATATCTGTGTTTATATATGATCATTTCAGGAAAAAATCTAAATATGTAATGTTTAAAGCAAGATGCCGAAATATTAAATCTGATTAACAAAATATTCCTCCATATAAAAACCAATTTAACAGTACAAATATGTAGCAAAAAACCACAATTGATTTGCAGTGAAAAAAAATAACTGCAAGACAATCTGCTTTTACAAAAAGCAGGCTACCAGAAGTTATTTTTAATTACATATCTCATGTACTTTGCAGCTGATTAAATTAGGATATATTGGGCCATATTCAAATATAATGGAACTAAAGAACATTGCCAATCCTTTATTTTACAGTGTTGGTAAGAATGTAGTTATGGCATCTGATAGTAGGTTAATTATTTAAAATTAACCTACAGGTATCTTCAACTTAGCATATAATCTCAGTATAGTTTATTGGAATGTGCTGCAAAATGTGATCAATAATTACTTGTTAAAATCCCCTAGACAATCATGGAAAACTACAGTTGGTTTCAGAGAATTGGTTCTTCGATATCCTGACCCGCCCAATTTTCAGTTCAGGATTCTATAACTGAGAGAATAGCTTAATTTTTTAATAATTCAAGATTGGCAGGTGGAGGGGAAGACTTACAAGGCACATCAAAGTACGAAACAGAAATAAATTCTGTAAAATGGCCTTTTGACTTAGTAACACATCTGATAGCAAGTGTAAAAGCAGTAATGATTTAAAAAGTGCTAGAGATAAGTTTGTAACATGTATTATCAGCTTGAAATTCATAAACATTCTTAATCATGTTTTTAGTTTAAATATGACTTCAGTTATATTTTAACCAGTAATATTTAAAAAGCTAAAATATGCTGTGATAAACAAACATGTTTCTAAAGAAAGAATTTTTCAAGTTGAGAAGTGAAATACCTGGGGATGTGGATAAAACAATTTGCTATTTATAGAACACAAGTAAAAGAAAATTGCATCATAGAATGGCTGAAAACAGCAAATGAGTGCTGAAGTGAAGTGGCAGTAAGAAGGTAACTTCCAAAGGTAAGTAAATATTTTATCAGCAGGAAGAAAGAACATGGCTGCTGAACATTGAATTGACAATAGCACATGACAGTAAATTAGCTGTAATATTATGGCTTAGCCATGTTTGAGGGAAACTATTCCCCAAGAAGAAATGGAGAGCAGCTATATCAACAACTATACAACGATGACAGCAGCAGCAACTTATAAAATGAGCAGGCTTAAGACAGGATGAAATTATATGGTAATATATCAGAATGGGAGTGGTAGCAGTGGTTCTGGTTTAGTAAGCTGGAGCAGAGAATAAATCCTGATACAACAGCAATTGCAGCAACAGACGTGACAGTGCAGGGAGAAAGAATGGTGTAAATCTATTGCAGGTATAAAACAAAGGCTATAAGGTAGCAGCAGTTTTAGTACAGGTACGTAGCAACAACTTCTATTACAGACATCAGAATGGTGCAGCAAATGGTACAATGGAATGAACAAGCGACTTGATTGCGAAGTAGCAGTACAAGGATAGTGTAAAGACAGGATAGAAGAAATCTGCAATGAAACAGCAATGATGGTAAATGTGGGAGATAAAGAATTGGAACCTGGTATCAGCACAATGAAATGGCGCAACAACACAGTGGCAATTGAACTGTAACAGCAAGGAAATAGAAGCAGCAACATTGATACAGGAGTACAACTAATGTGGAGCAACCCAGTTACGCTATGAGATAGCAATGTAGACAGAAAAAACAAGATCTGCAACTCAAGTGTGAAGCAACCAATATGTTAAGTAGTACAATCAACAGTCAATGATTGAACAACAAAGCAAGTACAGTGATATCATGTAGCAAACCAGTGGTATGATGCAGCAACACAGATATGGTACAATGGACCAGCAACCCAAGTATGGAGCAACAAACAAGTGGACTGCGGAGTGGAGCTGCGCAGACATGGTGAAATGAATCAACAGCAGAATAGAGCAGCGACTTATTTATGGAGCAACAGAGCAAGTAGACAGTGAAATGGAGTAGCAACACATCGATGGAGAAAGAGCAACAGGACAGTGGAATGGAGCAGTGACCCGTGTATGGAGCAACAAAGCAAGTCGACAGTGGAATGGTGCAGCACTAAAGGTATGGTTAAATCAAGCAACAGAGTAAGTAGATAGTGAAATGGAGCAGTAACCCATGATGTAGCAACAGAACAAGTGGAGCAGCAGCCCAGGTATAGAGAAACGAAGCAAGTAGACAGTGGAATGGAGCTGCAACCCATGTATGGAGCAACAGAGCAAGTGGACAGTGGTATAGCGCAGCGACCCATCTATGGAGAAAGAGCAAAAGGACCAGTGAAATGGAGCAGCACGCTATGTATGGAACAACAGCAAGTGGGCAGTGGAATGGTGCAGCGACCCATGTATGGGGCAACCGCATGTGGACAGTGGAATGGAAGAAAAGAATGGTGCAGCAGCCCAGGTATAGAGTGACAGAGCAACAGGACAATAGAATGGAGAAAGAACCCAGGTATGGAGCAACTTTCAAGTGGACAGTAGAATGGAGGAGTGACCCATGTATGAAGCAAAAGAGCAAGTTGACAGTGAAATTAAGCAGCACATTGTATAGAGTAACTGGACATGTCGAAGGTGGAATGGAGCAGCAGTACTGCTATGGTGAAATGGAACAATAGCAAAAGCATGGCAGAATAAAGCAGCAACCCATGTATGGAGCAAGTGTTATGGGGCAGCAGTACAGTAATGATGAAATGGAACAACAGCAAGAATACAGAGGAATCGAGCAGCAGACTATATATGAAGCAACAGAGCAAGTTCACAGTGGAATGAAGCAGCACTAAAGATAGGGTAAAATCAAGCAACAGAGCAAGTAGACAGTGGGATAGAGCTGCAACCCATCTATGGAGAAAGAGCAAGAGGACAATAGAATGAAGCAGCAGTGAGGGTGGATAATGAAATGGAGCAGCAGTGCAGGTATGCTAAAGCAAAGATTTGTTACAGGGACAAAGATGGAGCAGCAACCCATGTATGGAACAACAAAGCAAAGGATCAGCTACCCATCTATGGAAAAAGACCAAAAGGACAGTGAAATGGAGCAGCAGCAAGTGGACATTGGAATGCAACAGAAGAATGATGCAGCAACCAAGGTATGGAGCAACAGCTAGGTGCACAGTGGAATAGAGCAGCAACCAAACCTCAGAAGAAAGACCAAGTAGAATGAAGCAGCAGAGTGGGTAGATAATAACATGGAGCAGCAGCCAATGTATAGAGCAGCATTGCAGGTATGATAAAAAAAGATTTCTTACAGGGGCACAGATGGAGCAGCAACCAATGTATGGAACAACAGAGCAAGTGGGCAGTGGAATGGAACAAACAGTGGTGCAGCAACCCATGTATGGAGCAACAGCAAATGGACGGTGGAATGAAAGAGAAGAATAGTGCAGCAACCCATTTATAGAGCACCAGCAAGTGGACAGTGGAATGGAACAGAAGAATGGTGCAGCAGCTGATTTATGGAGCAACAGCGAATGGACAGTGGAATGGAACAAAGAATGTTGCAGCAACCCGTATAGGAAGCAACAGCAAATGGATTGTGGAATGGAACAAAGAATGTTACAGCAACCTATGTATGGAGAAACAGCAAATGGACAGTGGAATTAAAGAGAAGAATGATGCAGCAACTGATTTATGGAGCAACAGCTAATGGACAGTGGAATGGAACAAAGAATGGTGCAGCAACACCTGTATAAACCAACAGCAAATGGACTGTGGAATGGAACAAAGAATGGTGCAGGAACCCATATATGGAGCAACAGCTAATGGACAGTGGAATGGAACAAAAAAGGGTGCAGCAACCGATGTATGGAGCAACAGCAAATGGGTGGTGCAATGAAAGAGAAGACTGGTGCAGCAACCCATGTATGGATCAACAGCAGGAGGACAGTGGAATGGAACAAAGAATGGTGCAGCAACCGATGTATGGAGCAACAGCAAATTGATGGTGGAATGAAAGAGAAGAATGGTGCAGCAACTGATTTATGGAGCAACAGCTAATGGACAGTGGAATGGAACAAAGAATGGTGCAGTAACACATGTATAAACCAACAGCTAATGGACAGTGGAATGGAACAAAAAAGGGTGCAGCAACCGATGTATGGAGCAACAGCAAATGGAACAAAGAATGGTGCAGCAACCCATGTCTGGAACAACAGCAAATGGACAGTGTAATGGAACAAAGAATGGTGCAGCAACCGATGTATGGAGCAACAGCAAATTGACGGTGGAATGAAAGAGAAGAATGGTGCAGCAGCTGATTTATGGTGCAACATCTAACGGACAGTGGAATGGAACAAAGAATGATGCAGCAACCCATGTATAAAGCAACAGCAAATGGACTGTGGAATGGAACAAAGAATGGTGCAGGAACCCATATATGGAGCAACAGCAAATGGACTATGGAATGGAACAGAAGAATGATGCAGCAACCGATGTATGGAGAAACAGCAAATGGACGGTGGAATGGAATAAAGAATGGTGCAGCAAACCATGTATGAAGCAACAGCAAATGGACTGTGGAATGGAACAAAGAATGGTGCAGCAACCCCTACATGGAGCAACAACAAATGGACATCGGAATGGAACAGAAGAATAGTGCAGCAACCGATGTATGGAGCAACAGCAAATGGATGGTGGAATGAAACAGAAGAACGGTGCAGCAACCGATTTATGGAGCAACAGCAAATGGACAGTGGAATGGAATAAAGAATGCTGCAGCAGCCGATGTATGGAGCAACAGCCAATGTATGGTGGAATGAAAAAGAAGAATGATGCAGCAACCCAAGTATGGGGCAGCAGCTGGTAGACAGTGGAATGGAACATTCAATGGTGCAGCAACCGATGTATTGGGCAACAGCCAATGGACAGTGGAATGGAACAAAAATGCGTGCAGCAACCGATATATGGAGCAACAGCTAATGGACAGTGGACTGGAACAAAGAATGGTGCAGCAACCCATGTATAGAGCAACTGCAAGTGGACAGGGGAATGGAACAGAAGAATGGTGCAGCAGCCGATATATGGACCAACAGCCAATGGATGGCGGAATGAAAGAGAAGAATGGTGCAGCAACCCATGTATAGATCAACAGCAGGAGGACAGGGCAATGGAAGAAAGAATGGAGCAACAGCAAATTGACGGGGGAATGAAAGAGAAGAATTGTGCAGCAACTGATTTATGGAGCAACAGCTAATGGACTGTGGAATGGTGCAGCAACCCATGTATGGGGCAACGGCAGGTCGACAGTGGAATGGAACAAAGGGTGCAGCATCCGATGTATGGAGCAACAGCAAATGGATAGTGGAATGGAACAATGAATGGTGCAGCAACCCATGTATGGAGCAACAGCAAGTGGACAGTGGATTGGAACAAAGAATGGTGCAGGAACCCATGTATGGAGCAACAGCAAGTGGATATTGGAATGGAACAAAGAAGGGTGCAGCAAGCGATGTATGGAGCAACGACAAATGGACAGTGCAATGGAACAAAGAATGGTGCAGCAACCCATGTATGGAGCAACAGCAAATGGACAGTGGAATGGAACAAAGAATGGTACAGCAACCGATGTATGGATCAACAGCAAGTGGATAGTGGAATGGAACAAAGAATGGTGCAGCAACCCATGTATGGAGCAATAGCAAATGGACAGTGGTATGTAACAAAGAATGGTGCAGCGACCAATATATGGATCAACAGCAAGTGGATATTGGAATGGAACAAAGAAGGGTGCAGCAAACGATGTATGGAACAACAGAGCAAGTGGACAGTTAAATGGAACAAAGAATGGTGCAGCAAGCCATAACTGGAGCAACAGCAAGTGGACAGTGGAATGGAACAGAAGAATGGTGCAGCAACCGATTTATGAAGCAACAGCTAAAGAACAGTGGATTGAAACAAAGAATGGTGCAGCAACCCATGTATGGAGCAACAGCAAATGGATGGTGCAATGGAAGACAAGAATGGTGCAGTAACCCATGTATAGAGCAACAGCAACCCATGTATGGAGCAACAGCAAGTGGACATTGGAATGGAACAAAGAAGGGTGCAGCAACAGCAAATGGACAGTGGATTGGAACAAAGAATGGTACAGCAACCCATGTATGCTGCAACGGCAAGTGGACAGTGGAATGGAGCAGAAGAATGGTGCAGCAACCGATTTATGGAGCAACAGCTAATGGACAGTGGAATGGACCAACAGCAAATGGACATCGGAATGGAACAAAGAAGGGTGCAGCAACCGATGTATGGAGCAACAGCAACTGGACATCGGAATGGAACAAAGAAGGGTGCAGCAACCGATGTATGGAGCAACAGCAACTGGACATCGGAATGGAACAAAGAAGGGTGCAGCAACCGATGTATGGAGCAACAGCAACTGGACAGTGGAATGGAACAAAGAATGCTGCAGCAACCCCTATATGGAGCAACAGCAAATGGACATTGGAATGGAACAAAGAAGGGTGCAGCGACCGATGTATGGAGCAACAGCAAATGGACAGTGGAATGGAACAAAGAATGGTGCAGCAACCCATGTATGGAGCAATAGCAAGTGGACAGTGGTATGGAATAAAGAATGGTGCAGCGACCGATGCATGGATCAATAGCAAGTGGACAGTGGAATGGAACAAAGAATGGTGCAGGAACCCATGTATAGAGCAACAGCAAGTGGATATTGGAATGGAACAAAGAATGGTGCAGCAATCGATGTATGGAGCAACGACAAATGGACAGTGCAATGGAAGAAAGAATGGTGCAGCAACCCATGTATGGAGCAACAGTAGAATGGAACAAAGAATGGTGCAGCAACCCATGTATGGAGCAATAGCAAGTGGATATTGAAATGAAAGAGAAGTATGGAGCAACAACAAATGGATTGTGCAATGGAACAAAAAAGGGTGCAGCAACCCATGTATGGTGCAACAGCGTGGAATGAGGCAGCATTGCAGGTATGTATGGAACAAAGAATGGTACAGCAACCCATGTATGGAGCAACAGCGTGGAATGAGGCAGCATTGCAGGTATGTTTACAAAAAATATTTGTTACAGGGGCACAGATGGAGCAGTGACCAATGTATGGAAGAACAGAGCAAGTGGACAGTTAAATGGAACAAAGAATGGTGCAGCAAGCCATATCTGGAACAACAACAAGTGGATAGTGGAATGGAACAAAGAATGGTGCAGCGACCCATGTATGGAGCAACAGCAAGTGGACAGTGGAATGGAACAGAAGAATGGTGCAGCAACCGATTTATGAATCAACAGCTAATGAACAGTGGACTGGAACAAAGAATGGTGCAGCAATCCATGTATGGAACAACAGCAAATGGATGGTGCAATGAAAGACAAGAATGGTGCAGTAACCCATGTATAGAGCAACAGCAACTGGACGGTGGAATGGAACAAAGAAGGGTGCAGCAACCGATGTATGGAGCAACAGCAAATGGACAGTGCAATGGAATAAAGAATGCTGCAGCAACCCATGTATGGAGCAACAGGAAGTGGACAGTGGAATGGAACAGAAGACTGGTGCAGCAACCGATTTATGGAGCAATAGCTAATGGACAGTGGAATGGAACAAAGAATGGTGCAGCAACCCCTATATGGAGCAACAGCAAATGGACATCGGAATGGAACAAAGAATGGTGCAGCAACCCATGTATGGAGCAACAGCAACTGGACAGTGGAATGGAACAAAGAATGGTGCAGAAACACATGTATGGAGCAATAGCAAGTGGACAGTGGTATGGAATAAAGAATGGTGCATCGACCGATGCATGGATCAACAGCAAGTGGACAGTGGATTAGAACAAAGAATGGTGCAGAAGAATGGTGCAGCAACCTATGTATGGAGCAACAGCAAGTGCACATTGGAATGGAAAGAATGGTGCAGCAACCCCTATATGGAGCAACAGCAAATGGACATCGGAATGGAACAAAGAAGGGTGCAGCAACCGATGTATGGTGCAACAGCAAATGGACAGTGCAATGGAACAAAGAATGGTGCTGCAACCAATGAATGGAGCAACAGCAAATGGACAGTGGAATGGAGCAACAGCAAGTGGACAGTGGAATGGAACAAAGAATGGTGCAGGAACCCATGTATGGAGCAACAGCGTGGAATGAGGCAGCATTGCAGGTATGTTTACAAAAAATATTTGTTACAGGGACACAGATGGAGCAGTGACCAATGTATGAACAGAGCAAGTGGACAGTTAAATGGAACAAAGAATGGTGCAGCAAGCCATATCTGGAACAACAGCAAGTGGATAGTGGAATGGAACAAAGAATGGTGCAGCGACCCATGTATGGAGCTACAGCAAGTGGACAGTGGAATGGAACAGAAGAATGGTGCAGCAACCGATTTATGAATCAACAGCTAATGGACAGTGGACTGGAACAAAGAATGGTGCAGCAACCCATGTATGGAGCAACAGCAAATGGATGGTGCAATGAAAGACAAGAAT
Source organism: Ascarosepion bandense (assembly GCA_037127315.1). NCBI lineage: Eukaryota > Metazoa > Mollusca > Cephalopoda > Sepiida > Sepiidae > Ascarosepion > Ascarosepion bandense. Next base: position 1,048,591 of record JBBBDQ010000866.1, on the reverse strand, counting down.
GGTGCAGTAACCCATGTATAGAGCAACAGCAACTGGACGGTGGAATGGAACAAAGAAGGGTGCAGCAACCGATGTATGGAGCAACAGCAAATGGACAGTGCAATGGAATAAAGAATGCTGCAGCAACCCATGTATGGAGCAACAGCAAGTGGACAGTGGAATGGAACAGAAGACTGGTGCAGCAACCGATTTATGGAGCAATAGCTAATGGACAGTGGAATGGAACAAAGAATGGTGCAGCAACCCATGTATGGAGCAACAGGAAGTGGACTGTGAAATGAAACAAAGAATGGTGCAGCAACCCCTATATGGAGCAACAGCAAATGGACATCGGAATGGAACAAAGAAGGGTGCAGCGACCGATGTATGGAGCAACAGCAAATGGACAGTGGAATGGAACAAAGAATGGTGCAGCAACCCATGTATGGAGCAATAGCAAGTGGACAGTGGTATGGAATAAAGAATGGTGCAGCGACCGATGCATGGATCAATAGCAAGTGGACAGTGGAATGGAACAAAGAATGGTGCAGGAACCCATGTATAGAGCAACAGCAAGTGGATATTGGAATGGAACAAAGAATGGTGCAGCAATCGATGTATGGAGCAACGACAAATGGACAGTGCAATGGAAGAAAGAATGGTGCAGCAACCCATGTATGGAGCAACAGTAGAATGGAACAAAGAATGGTGCAGCAACCCATGTATGGAGCAATAGCAAGTGGATATTGAAATGAAAGAGAAGTATGGAGCAACAACAAATGGATTGTGCAATGGAACAAAAAAGGGTGCAGCAACCCATGTATGGTGCAACAGCGTGGAATGAGGCAGCATTGCAGGTATGTATGGAACAAAGAATGGTACAGCAACCCATGTATGGAGCAACAGCGTGGAATGAGGCAGCATTGCAGGTATGTTTACAAAAAATATTTGTTACAGGGGCACAGATGGAGCAGTGACCAATGTATGGAAGAACAGAGCAAGTGGACAGTTAAATGGAACAAAGAATGGTGCAGCAAGCCATATCTGGAACAACAACAAGTGGATAGTGGAATGGAACAAAGAATGGTGCAGCGACCCATGTATGGAGCAACAGCAAGTGGACAGTGGAATGGAACAGAAGAATGGTGCAGCAACCGATTTATGAATCAACAGCTAATGAACAGTGGACTGGAACAAAGAATGGTGCAGCAATCCATGTATGGAACAACAGCAAATGGATGGTGCAATGAAAGACAAGAATGGTGCAGTAACCCATGTATAGAGCAACAGCAACTGGACGGTGGAATGGAACAAAGAAGGGTGCAGCAACCGATGTATGGAGCAACAGCAAATGGACAGTGCAATGGAATAAAGAATGCTGCAGCAACCCATGTATGGAGCAACAGGAAGTGGACAGTGGAATGGAACAGAAGACTGGTGCAGCAACCGATTTATGGAGCAATAGCTAATGGACAGTGGAATGGAACAAAGAATGGTGCAGCAACCCCTATATGGAGCAACAGCAAATGGACATCGGAATGGAACAAAGAATGGTGCAGCAACCCATGTATGGAGCAACAGCAACTGGACAGTGGAATGGAACAAAGAATGGTGCAGAAACACATGTATGGAGCAATAGCAAGTGGACAGTGGTATGGAATAAAGAATGGTGCATCGACCGATGCATGGATCAACAGCAAGTGGACAGTGGATTAGAACAAAGAATGGTGCAGAAGAATGGTGCAGCAACCTATGTATGGAGCAACAGCAAGTGCACATTGGAATGGAAAGAATGGTGCAGCAACCCCTATATGGAGCAACAGCAAATGGACATCGGAATGGAACAAAGAAGGGTGCAGCAACCGATGTATGGTGCAACAGCAAATGGACAGTGCAATGGAACAAAGAATGGTGCTGCAACCAATGAATGGAGCAACAGCAAATGGACAGTGGAATGGAGCAACAGCAAGTGGACAGTGGAATGGAACAAAGAATGGTGCAGGAACCCATGTATGGAGCAACAGCGTGGAATGAGGCAGCATTGCAGGTATGTTTACAAAAAATATTTGTTACAGGGACACAGATGGAGCAGTGACCAATGTATGAACAGAGCAAGTGGACAGTTAAATGGAACAAAGAATGGTGCAGCAAGCCATATCTGGAACAACAGCAAGTGGATAGTGGAATGGAACAAAGAATGGTGCAGCGACCCATGTATGGAGCTACAGCAAGTGGACAGTGGAATGGAACAGAAGAATGGTGCAGCAACCGATTTATGAATCAACAGCTAATGGACAGTGGACTGGAACAAAGAATGGTGCAGCAACCCATGTATGGAGCAACAGCAAATGGATGGTGCAATGAAAGACAAGAATGGTGCAGTAACCCATGTATAGAGCAACAGCAACTGGACGGTGGAATGGAACAAAGAAGGGTGCAGCAACCGATGTATGGAGCAACAGCAAATGGACAGTGCAATGGAATAAAGAATGCTGCAGCAACCCATGTATGGAGCAACAGCAAGTGGACAGTGGAATGGAACAGAAGACTGGTGCAGCAACCGATTTATGGAGCAATAGCTAATGGACAGTGGAATGGAACAAAGAATGGTGCAGCAACCCATGTATGGAGCAACAGGAAGTGGACTGTGAAATGAAACAAAGAATGGTGCAGCAACCCCTATATGGAGCAACAGCAAATGGACATCGGAATGGAACAAAGAAGGGTGCAGCAACCGATGTATGGAGCAACAGCAACTGGACAGTGGAATGGAACACAGAAGGGTGCAGCAACCGATGTATGGAGCAACAGCAAATGGACAGTGCAATGGAATAAAGAATGCTGCAGCAACCGATTTATGGAGCAATATATAATGGACAGTGGAATGGAACAAAGAATGGTGCAGCAACCCATGTATGGAGCAACAGCAAATGGACAGTGGAATGGAACAAAGAATGGTGCAGAAACACATGTATGGAGCAATAGCAAGTGGACAGTGGTATGGAATAAAGAATGGTGCATCGACCGATGCATGGATCAACAGCAAGTGGACAGTGGATTAGAACCAAGAATGGTGCAGGAACCCATGTATAGTGCAACAGCAAGTGGATATTGGAATGGAACAAAGAATGGTGCAGCAACCGATGTATGGAGCAACCACAAATGGACAGTGGAATGGAACAAAGAATGGTGCAGCAACCGATGAATGGAGCAACAGCCAATGGATGGTGGAATGAAAGAGAAGAATTGTGCAGAAACCTATGTATGGAGCAACAGCAAGTGAACATTGGAATGGAATGAATGGTGCAGCAACCACTATATGGACATCGGAATGGAACAAAGAAGGGTGCAGCAACCGATGTATGGTGCAACAGCAAATGTACAGTGCAATGGAACAAAGAATGGTGCTGCAAGCAATCAATGGAGCAACAGCAAATGGACAGTGCAATGGAGCAACAGCAAATGGACAGTGGAATGGAGCAACAGCAAGTGGACAGTGGAATGGAACAAAGAATGGTGCAGGAACCCATGTATGGAGCAACAGAGTGGAATGAGGCAGCATTGCAGGTATGTTTACAAGAAATATTTGTTACAGGGGCACAGATGGAGCAGTGACCAATGTATGGAACAACAGAGCAAGTGGACAGTTAAATGGAACAAAGAATGGTGCAGCAAGCCATATCTGGAACAACAGCAAGTGGATAGTGGAATGGAACAAAGAATGGTGCAGCGACCCATGTATGGAGCAACAGCAAGTGGACAGTGGAATGGAACAGAAGAATGGTGCAGCAACCGATTTATGAATCAACAGCTAATGGAGAGTGGACTGGAACAAAGAATGGTGCAGCAACCCATGTATGGAGCAACAGCAAATGGATGGTGCAATGAAAGACAAGAATGATGCAGTAACCCAAGTATAGAGCAACAGCAACTGGACGGTGGAATGGAACAAAGAAGGGTGCAGCAACCGATGTATGGAGCAACAGCAAATGGACAGTGCAATGGAATAAAGAATGCTGCAGCAACCGATTTATGGAGCAATATATAATGGACAGTGGAATGGAACAAAGAATGGTGCAGAAACACATGTATGGATCAACAGCAAGTGGACAGTGGATTAGAACAAAGAATGGTGCAGGAACCCATGTATAGTGCAACAGCAAGTGGATATTGGAATGGAACATAGAAGGGTGCAACAACCGATGTATGGAGCAACCACAAATGGACAGTGGAATGGAACAAAGAATGGTGCAGCAACCGATTTATAGAGCAACATCTAATGGACAGTGGAATGGAGCAAAGAATGGTGCAGCAACCGATGAATGGAGCAACAGCCAATGGATGGTGGAATGAAAGAGAAGAATGGTGCAGCAACCTATGTATGGAGCAACAGCAAGTGCACATTGGAATGGAAAGAATGGTGCAGCACCCTCTATATGGAGCAACAGCAAATGGACATCGGAATGGAACAAAGAAGGGTGCAGCTACCGATGTATGGTGCAACAGCAAATGGACAGTGCAATGTAACAAAGAATGGTGCTGCAACCAATCAATGGAGCAACAGCAAATGGACAGTGCAATGGAGCAACAGCAAGTGGACAGTGGAATGGAACAAAGAATGGTGCAGGAACCCATGTATGGAGCAACAGCGTGGAATGAGGCAGCATTGCAGGTATGTTTACAAAAAATATTTGTTACAGGGGCACAGATGGAGCAGTGACCAATGTATGGAACAACAGAGCAAGTGGACAGTTAAATGGAACAAAGAATGGTGCAGCAAGCCATATCTGGAACAACAGCAAGTGGATAGTGGAATGGAACAAAGAATGGTGCAGCGACCCATGTATGGAGCAACAGCAAGTGGACAGTGGAATGGAACAGAAGAATGGTGCAGCAAACGATTTATGAAGCAACAGCTAATGGACAGTGGACTGGAACAAAGAATGGTGCAGCAGCCCATGTATGGAGCAACGGCAAATGGATAGTGGAATGGAACAAAGAATGGTGCAGCAACCGATGAATGGAGCAACAGCAAATGGACAGTGGAATGGAACAAAGAATGGTGCAGGAACCCATGTATGGAGCAACAACAAATGCATTGTGCAATGGAACAAAAAAGTGTGCAGCAACCCATGTATGGTGCAACAGCGTGGAATGAGGCAGCATTTCAGGTATGTTTACAAAAAATATTTGTTACAGGGGCATCAGACGGAGCAGTGACCAATGTATGGAAGAACAGAGCAAGTGGACAGTTAAATGGAACAAAGAATGGTGCAGCAAGCCATGTATGGAGCAACAGCAAGTGGACATTGGAATGGAACAAAGAATGGTGCTGCAACCGATGAATGGAGCAACAGCAAATGGACAGTGGAATGGAGCAACAGCAAATGGACAGTGGAATGGAACAAAGAATGGTGCAGCGACCGATATATGGATCAACAGCAAGTGGATAGTGGAATGGAACAAAAGCAATTGGACATCGGAATGGAACAAAGAAGGGTGCAGCAACCGATGTATGGAGCAACAGCAAATGGATGGTGCAATGAAAGACAAGAATGGTGCAGTAACCCATGTATAGAGCAACAGCAACTGGACGGTGGAATGGAACAAAGAAGGGTGCAGCAACCCATGTATGGAGCAACAGCTAATGGACAGTGGACTGGAACAACGAATGGTGCAGCAACCCCTATATGGAGCAACAGCAACTGGACGGTGGAATGGAACAAAGAAGGGTGCAGCAACCCATGTATGAAGCAACAGCTAATGGACAGTGGACTGGAACAACGAATGGTGCAGCAACCCCTATATGGAGCAACAGCAAATGGACATCGGAATGGAACAAAGAAGGGTGCAGCAACCGATGTATGGAGCAACAGCAACTGGACGGTGGAATGGAACAAAGAATGGTGCAGCAAGCCCTATATGGAGCAACAGCAAATGGACATCGGAATGGAACAAAGAAGGGTGCAGCAACCGATGTATGGAGCAACGACAAATGGACAGTGCAATGAAAGAAAGAATGGTGCAGCAACCCATGTATGGAGCAACAGCAAGTGGACAGTGGATTGGAACAAAGAATGGTGCAGGAACCCATGTATGGAGCAACAGCAAGTGGATATTGGGATGGAACAAAGAAGGGTGCAGCAGCCGATATATGGAGCAACGACAAATGGACAGTGGAATGGAACAAAGAATGGTACAGCAACCCATGTATGGAGCAACAGCAAATGGACAGTGGAATGGAACAAAGAATGGTGCAGCAACCCATGTATGGAGCAACAGCAAATGGACAGTGGAATGGAACAAAGAATGGTGCAGCAACCCATGTATGGAGCAACAGCAAATGGACATCGGAATGGAACAAAGAATGGTGCAGCGACCGATATATGGATCAACAGCAAATGGACAGTGGAATGGAACAAAGAATGGTGCAGTAACCCATGTATGGAGCAACAGCAAGTGGATATTGGAATGGAACAAAGAAGGGTTCAGCAAACGATGTATGAAACAACAGAGCAAGTGGACAGTTAAATGGAACAAAGAATGGTGCAGCAAGCCATAACTGGAGCAACAGCAAGTGGACAGAAGAATGGTGCAGCAACCGATTTATGAAGCAACAGCTAATGGACAGTGGATTGGAACAAAGAATGGTGCAGCAACCCATGTATGGAGCAACAGTAAATGGATGGTGCAATGGAAGACAAGAATGGTGCAGTAACCCATGTATAGAGCAACAGCAACTGGACGGTGGAATGGAACAAAGAAGGCGGCAGCAACCCATGTATGGAGCAACAGCAAGTGGACATTGGAATGGAACAAAGAAGGGTGCAGCCACCCATGTATGCAGCAACAGCAAATGGACAGTGGATTGGAACAAAGAATGGTACAGCAACCCCTATATGGAGCAACAGCAAATGGACATCGAAATGGAACAAAGAAGGGTGCAGCAACCGATGTATGGAGCAACAGCAAATGGACAGTGGAATGGAACAAAGAATGGTGCAGGAACCCATGTATGGAGCAACAGCAAGTGGATATTGGAATGAAAGAGAAGTATGGAGCAACAACAAATGCATTGTGCAATGGAACAAAGAATGGTGCAGCAACCCATGTATGGTGCAACAGCATGGAATGAGGCAGCATTGCAGGTATGTTTACGAAAAATATTTGTTACAGGGGCATAAGACGGAGCAGTGACCAATGTATGGAAGAACAGAGCAAGTGGACAGTTAAATGGAACAAAGAATGGTGCAGCAAGCCATGTATGGAGCAACAGCAAGTGGACAGTGCAGTGGAACAAAGAATGGTGCTGCAACCGATGAATGGAGCAACCACAAATGGACAGTGGAATGGAGCAACAGCAAATGGACAGTGGAATGGAGCAACAGCAAATGGACAGTGGAATGGAACAAAGAATGGTGCAGCAACCCATGTATGGAGCAATAGCAAGTGGACAGTGGTATGGAACAAAGAATGGTGCAGCGACCGATATATGGATCAACAGCAAGTGGATAGTGGAATGGAACAAAGAATGGTGCAGCAAGCCCTATATGGAGCAACAGCAAATGGACATCGGAATGGAACAAAGAAGGGTGCAGCAACCGATGTATGGAGCAACAGCAAATGGATGGTGCAATGAAAGACAAGAATGGTGCAGTAACCCATGTATAGAGCAACAGCAACTGGACGGTGGAATGGAACAAAGAAGGCGGCAGCAACCCATGTATGTAGCAACAGCAAGTGGACAGTGGACTGGAACAAAGAATGGTACAGCAACCCATGTATGCTGCAACAGCAAGTGGACAGTGGAATGGAGCAGAAGAATGGTGCAGCAACCGATTTATGGAGCAACAGCGATTGGACAGTGGAATGGAACAAAGAAGGATGCAGCGACCGATGCATGGATCAATAGCAAGTGGACAGTGGCATGGAACAAAGAATGGTGCAGGAACCCATGTATGGAGCAACAGCAAGTGGATATTGGAATGAAAGAGAAGTATGGAGCAACAACAAATGGATTGTGCAATGGAACAAAAAAGGGTGCAGCAACCCATGTATGGTGCAACAGCGTGGAATGAGGCAGCATTGCAGGTATGTATGGAACAAAGAATGGTACAGCAACCCATGTACGGAGCAACAGCGTGGAATGAGGCAGCATTGCAGGTATGTTTACAAAAAATATTTGTTACAGGGGAACAGATGGCGCAGTGACCAATGTATGGAACAACAGAGCAAGTGGACAGTTAAATGGAACAAAGAATGGTGCAGCAAGCCATATCTGGAACAAGTGGATAGTGGAATGGAACAAAGAATGGTGCAGCGACCCATGTATGGAGCAACAGCAAGTGGACAGTGGAATGGAACAGAAGAATGGTGCAGCAACCGATTTATGAAGCAACAGCTAATGGACAGTGGACTGGAACAAAGAATGGTGCAGCAACCCATGTATGGAGCAACAGTAAATGGATGGTGCAATGAAAGACAAGAATGGTGCAGTAACCCATGTATAGAGCAACAGCAACTGGACGGTGGAATGGAACAGAAGAATGGTGCAGCAACCGATGTATGGAGCAACAGCAAATGGACAGTGGAATGGAACAAAGAATGGTGCAGCAACCCATGTATGGAGCAACAGGAAGTGGGCTGAAATGAAACAAAGAATGGTGCAGCAAACCCTATATGGAGCAACAGCAAATGGACATCGGAATGGAACAAAGAAGGGTGCAGCAACCGATGTATGGAGCAACAGCAACTGGACAGTGGAATGGAACACAGAAGGGTGCAGCAACCGATGTATGGAGCAACAGCAAATGGACAGTGGAATGGAACAAAGAATGTGCAGCAACCCATGTATAGACAACAGCAAATGGACAGTGGAATGGAACAAAGAATGGTGCAGAAACACATGTATGGAGCAATAGCAAGTAGACAGTGGTATGGAATAACGAATGGTGCAGCAACTTATTTATGGAGCAACAGCTAATGGACACTGGAATGTAACAAAGAATGGTGCAGCAACCCATGTATGGAGCAACAGCAAGTGGACAGTGGAATTGAACAGAAGAATGGTGCAGCAAACGATTTATGAAGCAACAGCTAATGGACAGTGGACTGGAACAAAGAATGGTGCAGCAACCCATGTATGGAGCAACAGCAAATGGATGGTGCAATGAAAGACAAGAATGGTGCAGTAACCCATGTATAGAGCAACAGCAACTGGACGGTGGAATGGAACAAAGAAGGGTGCAGCAACTGATGTATGGAGCAATAGCAAATGGACAGTGCAATGGAATAAAGAATGCTGCAGCAACCCATGTATGGAGCAACAGCAAGTGGACAGTGGAATGGAACAGAAGACTGGTGCAGCAACCGATTTATGGAGCAATAGCTAATGGACAGTGGAATGGAACAAAGAATGGTGCAGCAACCCATGTATGGAGCAACAGGAAGTGGGCTGAAATGAAACAAAGAATGGTGCAGCAAACCCTATATGGAGCAACAGCAAATGGACATCGGAATGGAACAAAGAAGGGTGCAGCAACCGATGTATGGAGCAACAGCAACTGGACAGTGGAATGGAACACAGAAGGGTGCAGCAACCGATGTATGGAGCAACAGCAAATGGACAGTGGAATGGAACAAAGAATGGTGCAGCAACCCATGTATAGACAACAGCAAATGGACAGTGGAATGGAACAAAGAATGGTGCAGAATCACATGTATGGAGCAATAGCAAGTAGACAGTGGTATGGAATAAAGAATGGTGCAGCGACTGATGCATGGATCAACAGCAAGTGGACAGTGGATTGGAACAAAGAATGGTGCAGGAACCCATGTATGGTGCAACAGCAAGTGGATATTGGAATGGAACAAAGAATGGTGCTGCAACCCATGCATGGAGCAATAGCAAGTGGACATTGGAATGGAACAGAAGAATGGTGCAGCAACCGATTTATAGAGCAACATCTAATGGACAGTGGAATGGAACAAAGAATGGTGCAGCTAGCCATGTATGGAGCAACAGCAAGTGGACATTGGAATGGAACAGAAGAATGGTGCAGCAACCGATGAATGGAAGAACAGCCAATGGATGGTGGAATGAAAAAGAAGAATGGTGCAGCAACCGATGAATGGAGCAACAGCCAATGGATGGTGGAATGGAACAAAGAATGGTGCAGCAACCGATGTATGGAGCAACAGCAAATGGACAGTGGAATGGAACAAAGAATGGTACAGCAACCGATGTATGGAGCAACAGCAAATGCATGGTAGAATGAAAGAGAAGAATGGTGCAGCAACCTATGTATGGAGCAACAGCAAGTGGACATTGGAATGGAACAAAGAAGGGTGCAGCAACCGATGTATGGTGCAACAGCAAATGGACAGTGGAATGGAACAGAGAATGGTGCAGGAACCCATGTATGGAGCAACAGCGTGGAATGAGGCAGCATTGCAGGTATGTTTACAAAAAATATTTGTTACAGGGGCACAGATGGAGCAGTGACCAATGTATGGAACAACAGAGCAAGTGGACAGGTGGATAGTGGAATGGAACAAAGAATGGTGCAGCGACCCATGTATGGAGCAACAGCAAGTGGACAGTGGAATGGAACAGAAGAATGGTGCAGCAAACGATTTATGAAGCAACAGCTAATGGACAGTGGACTGGAATAAAGAATGGTGCAGCAACCCATGTATGGAGCAACAGCAAATGGATGGTGCAATGAAAGACAAGAATGGTGCAGTAACCCATGTATAAAGCAACAGCAACTGGACGGTGGAATGGAACAAAGAAGGGTGCAGCAACCGATGTATGGAGCAACATCAAATGGACAGTGCAATGGAATAAAGAATGCTGCAGCAACCCATGTATGGCGCAACATCAAGTGGACTGTGGTATGGAACGAAGAATGGTGCAGCGACCGATGTATGGATCAACAGCAAGTGGATAGTGGAATGGAACAAAGAATGGTGCAGGAACCCATGTATGGAGCAACAGCAAGTGGATATTGGAATGGAACAGCCGATTTATGGAGCAACAGGTAATGGAGAGTGGAATGGAACAAATAATGGTGCAGCAACGCATATATGGAGCAACAGCAAATGGATGGTGCAATGAAAGACAAGAATGGTGCAGTAACCCATGTTTAGAGCAACCGCAACTGGACGGTGGAATGGAACAAAGAAGGGTGCAGCAACCGATGTATGGAGAAACAGCAAATGGACAGGGCAATGGAACAAAGAATGGTGCTGCAACCGATGAATGGAGCAACAGAAAATGGACAGTGGAATGGAGCAACAGCAAATGGACAGTGGAATGGAACAAAGAATGGTGCAGCAACCGATGTATGGAGCAACAGCAAATGGACAGTGGAATGGAACAAAGAATGGTACAGCAACCGATGTATGGAGCAACAGCAAATGGATGGTGGAATGAAAGAGACGAATGGTGAAGCAACCGATGTATGGAGCAACAGCAAGTGGACTTTGGAATGGAACAAAGAATGGTGCAGCAACCGATGTATGGAGCAACACAAATGGACAGTGCAATGAAACAAAGAATGGTGCAGCAACCGATTTATGGAGCAACCGCAAATGGACAGTGGAATGGAGCAACAGCAAATGGACAGTGCAATGAAACAAAGAATGGTGCAGCAACCGATTTATGGAGCAACCGCAAATGGACAGTGGAATGGAGCAACAGCAAATGGACAGTGGAATGGAACAAAGAATGTATGGAGCAATAGCAAGTGGACAGTGGTATGGAACAAAGAATGGTGCAGCGACCGATATATGGATCAACAGCAAGTGGATAGTGGAATGGAACAAAGAATGGTGCAGGAACCCATGTATGGAGCAACAGCAAGTGGATATTGGAATGAAAGAGAAGTATGGAGCAACAACAAATGCATTGTGCAATGGAACGAAAAAGGGTGCAGCAACCCATGTATGCATTGCAGGTATGTTTACAAAAAATATTTGTTACAGGGGAACAGATGGCGCAGTGACCAATGTATGGAACAACAGAGCAAGTGGACAGTTAAATGGAACAAAGAATGGTGCAGCAAGCCATATCTGGAACAAGTGGATAGTGGAATGGAACAAAGAATGGTGCAGCGACCCATGTATGGAGCAACAGCAAGTGGACAGTGGAATGGAACAGAAGAATGGTGCAGCAACCGATTTATGAAGCAACAGCTAATGGACAGTGGACTGGAACAAAGAATGGTGCAGCAACCCATGTATGGAGCAACAGTAAATGGATGGTGCAATGAAAGACAAGAATGGTGCAGTAACCCATGTATAGAGCAACAGCAACTGGACGGTGGAATGGAACAGAAGAATGGTGCAGCAACCGATGTATGGAGCAACAGCAAATGGACAGTGGAATGGAACAAAGAATGGTGCAGCAACCCATGTATGGAGCAACAGGAAGTGGGCTGAAATGAAACAAAGAATGGTGCAGCAAACCCTATATGGAGCAACAGCAAATGGACATCGGAATGGAACAAAGAAGGGTGCAGCAACCGATGTATGGAGCAACAGCAACTGGACAGTGGAATGGAACACAGAAGGGTGCAGCAACCGATGTATGGAGCAACAGCAAATGGACAGTGGAATGGAACAAAGAATGTGCAGCAACCCATGTATAGACAACAGCAAATGGACAGTGGAATGGAACAAAGAATGGTGCAGAAACACATGTATGGAGCAATAGCAAGTAGACAGTGGTATGGAATAACGAATGGTGCAGCAACTTATTTATGGAGCAACAGCTAATGGACACTGGAATGTAACAAAGAATGGTGCAGCAACCCATGTATGGAGCAACAGCAAGTGGACAGTGGAATTGAACAGAAGAATGGTGCAGCAAACGATTTATGAAGCAACAGCTAATGGACAGTGGACTGGAACAAAGAATGGTGCAGCAACCCATGTATGGAGCAACAGCAAATGGATGGTGCAATGAAAGACAAGAATGGTGCAGTAACCCATGTATAGAGCAACAGCAACTGGACGGTGGAATGGAACAAAGAAGGGTGCAGCAACTGATGTATGGAGCAATAGCAAATGGACAGTGCAATGGAATAAAGAATGCTGCAGCAACCCATGTATGGAGCAACAGCAAGTGGACAGTGGAATGGAACAGAAGACTGGTGCAGCAACCGATTTATGGAGCAATAGCTAATGGACAGTGGAATGGAACAAAGAATGGTGCAGCAACCCATGTATGGAGCAACAGGAAGTGGGCTGAAATGAAACAAAGAATGGTGCAGCAAACCCTATATGGAGCAACAGCAAATGGACATCGGAATGGAACAAAGAAGGGTGCAGCAACCGATGTATGGAGCAACAGCAACTGGACAGTGGAATGGAACACAGAAGGGTGCAGCAACCGATGTATGGAGCAACAGCAAATGGACAGTGGAATGGAACAAAGAATGGTGCAGCAACCCATGTATAGACAACAGCAAATGGACAGTGGAATGGAACAAAGAATGGTGCAGAATCACATGTATGGAGCAATAGCAAGTAGACAGTGGTATGGAATAAAGAATGGTGCAGCGACTGATGCATGGATCAACAGCAAGTGGACAGTGGATTGGAACAAAGAATGGTGCAGGAACCCATGTATGGTGCAACAGCAAGTGGATATTGGAATGGAACAAAGAATGGTGCTGCAACCCATGCATGGAGCAATAGCAAGTGGACATTGGAATGGAACAGAAGAATGGTGCAGCAACCGATTTATAGAGCAACATCTAATGGACAGTGGAATGGAACAAAGAATGGTGCAGCTAGCCATGTATGGAGCAACAGCAAGTGGACATTGGAATGGAACAGAAGAATGGTGCAGCAACCGATGAATGGAAGAACAGCCAATGGATGGTGGAATGAAAAAGAAGAATGGTGCAGCAACCGATGAATGGAGCAACAGCCAATGGATGGTGGAATGGAACAAAGAATGGTGCAGCAACCGATGTATGGAGCAACAGCAAATGGACAGTGGAATGGAACAAAGAATGGTACAGCAACCGATGTATGGAGCAACAGCAAATGCATGGTAGAATGAAAGAGAAGAATGGTGCAGCAACCTATGTATGGAGCAACAGCAAGTGGACATTGGAATGGAACAAAGAAGGGTGCAGCAACCGATGTATGGTGCAACAGCAAATGGACAGTGGAATGGAACAGAGAATGGTGCAGGAACCCATGTATGGAGCAACAGCGTGGAATGAGGCAGCATTGCAGGTATGTTTACAAAAAATATTTGTTACAGGGGCACAGATGGAGCAGTGACCAATGTATGGAACAACAGAGCAAGTGGACAGGTGGATAGTGGAATGGAACAAAGAATGGTGCAGCGACCCAATGTATGGAGCAACAGCAAGTGGACAGTGGAATGGAACAGAAGAATGGTGCAGCAAACGATTTATGAAGCAACAGCTAATGGACAGTGGACTGGAATAAAGAATGGTGCAGCAACCCATGTATGGAGCAACAGCAAATGGATGGTGCAATGAAAGACAAGAATGGTGCAGTAACCCATGTATAAAGCAACAGCAACTGGACGGTGGAATGGAACAAAGAAGGGTGCAGCAACCGATGTATGGAGCAACATCAAATGGACAGTGCAATGGAATAAAGAATGCTGCAGCAACCCATGTATGGCGCAACATCAAGTGGACTGTGGTATGGAACGAAGAATGGTGCAGCGACCGATGTATGGATCAACAGCAAGTGGATAGTGGAATGGAACAAAGAATGGTGCAGGAACCCATGTATGGAGCAACAGCAAGTGGATATTGGAATGGAACAGCCGATTTATGGAGCAACAGGTAATGGAGAGTGGAATGGAACAAATAATGGTGCAGCAACGCATATATGGAGCAACAGCAAATGGATGGTGCAATGAAAGACAAGAATGGTGCAGTAACCCATGTTTAGAGCAACCGCAACTGGACGGTGGAATGGAACAAAGAAGGGTGCAGCAACCGATGTATGGAGAAACAGCAAATGGACAGGGCAATGGAACAAAGAATGGTGCTGCAACCGATGAATGGAGCAACAGAAAATGGACAGTGGAATGGAGCAACAGCAAATGGACAGTGGAATGGAACAAAGAATGGTGCAGCAACCGATGTATGGAGCAACAGCAAATGGACAGTGGAATGGAACAAAGAATGGTACAGCAACCGATGTATGGAGCAACAGCAAATGGATGGTGGAATGAAAGAGACGAATGGTGAAGCAACCGATGTATGGAGCAACAGCAAGTGGACTTTGGAATGGAACAAAGAATGGTGCAGCAACCGATGTATGGAGCAACACAAATGGACAGTGCAATGAAACAAAGAATGGTGCAGCAACCGATTTATGGAGCAACCGCAAATGGACAGTGGAATGGAGCAACAGCAAATGGACAGTGCAATGAAACAAAGAATGGTGCAGCAACCGATTTATGGAGCAACCGCAAATGGACAGTGGAATGGAGCAACAGCAAATGGACAGTGGAATGGAACAAAGAATGTATGGAGCAATAGCAAGTGGACAGTGGTATGGAACAAAGAATGGTGCAGCGACCGATATATGGATCAACAGCAAGTGGATAGTGGAATGGAACAAAGAATGGTGCAGGAACCCATGTATGGAGCAACAGCAAGTGGATATTGGAATGAAAGAGAAGTATGGAGCAACAACAAATGCATTGTGCAATGGAACGAAAAAGGGTGCAGCAACCCATGTATGCATTGCAGGTATGTTTACAAAAAATATTTGTTACAGGGGCACAAGATGGAGCAGTGACCAATGTATGGAAGAACAGAGCAAGTGGACAGTTAAATGGAACAAAGAATGGTGCAGCTAGCCATGTATGGAGAAACAGCAAGTGGACAGTGGAATGGAACAGAAGAATGGTGCAGCAACCGATTTATGGAGCAACAGCTAATGGACAGTGGAATGGAACAAAGAATGGTGGAGCAACCCATGTATGGAGCAACAGTAAGTGGACAGTGGAATGGAACAAAGAATGGTGCAGCAACCGATGAATGGAGCAACAGCCAATGGATGGTGGAATGAAAAAGAAGAATGGTGCAGCAACCGATGTATGGAGCAACTGCAAATGGACAGTGGAATGGAACAAAGAATGGTACAGCAAACGATGTATGGAGCAACAGCAAATGAACCGTGGAATGGAACAAAGAAGGGTGCAGCAACCCATGTATGGAGCAATAGCAAGTGGACAGTGGTATGGAACAAAGAATGGTGCAGCGACCGATGTATGGATGAACAGCAAGTGGATAGTGGAATGGAACAAAGAATGGTGCAGGAACCCATGTATGGAGCAACAGCGTGGAATGAGGCAGCATTGCAGGTATGTTTACAAAAAATATTTGTTACAGGGGCACAAGATGGAGCAGTGACCAATGTATGGAAGAACAGAGCAAGTGGACAGTTAAATGGAACAAAGAATGGTGCAGCAACCGATTTATGGAGCAACAGCTAATGGACAGTGGAATGGAACAAAGAATGGTGCAGCGACCCATGTATGGAGCAACAGCTAATGGACAGTACAATGGAACAAAGAATATTGCAGCAACCCATATATGGAGCAACAGCAAATGGATTGTGCAGTGAAAGACAAGAATGGTGCAGTAACCCATGTATAGAGCAACAGCAAGTGGATTGTGAAATGGAACAAAGAATGGTGCAGCAACCAATTTATGGAGCAACAGCTAATGGACAGTGCAATGGAACAAAGAATGTTGCAGCAACCCATATATGGAGCAACAGATGTATGGGGAAACAGCAAATGGACAGTGGAATGGAACAGCAACCGATGTATGGAGCAACAGCAAATGGACAGTGGAATTAAAGAGAAGAATGGTGCAGGAACTGATTTATGGAGCAACAGCAAATGGACTGTGGAATGGAACAAAGAATGGTACAGCCACCGATGTATGGAGCAACAGCAAATGGATGGTGCAATGAAAGAGAAAATGGTGTAGTAACCACTGTATGGAGGACAGTCGATTGGATCATAGAATGGTGCAGCACCCCATGTATGGAGCAACAGCAAATGGACAGTGGAATGGAACAAAAAAGGGTGCAGCATCCGATGTATGGAGCAACAGCAAATTGATGGTGCAATGAAAGAGAAGAATGGTGCAGCAACCCATGTATAGAGCAACAGCAAGTGGACAGTAGAATGGAACAGAAAATTGAGCAGCAACCGATTGATGGAGCAACAGCTAATGGACAGTGGAATGGAACAAAGAATGGTGCAGCAACCTATGTATGGGGCAACAGCTGGTAGACAATGGAATTGAACAGAAGAATGGTGGAGCAACTGATGTATGGAGCAACAGTGCAATGGAACAAAAAAGGGTGCAGTCACTGATGTATGGAGCAACAGCAAATGGACAGTGCAATGGAACAAAAAAGGGTGCAGTAACCGATGTATGGAGCAACAGCAAATGGACAGTGGACTGGAACAAAGAATGGTGCATCAACCCATGTATAGACCAACAGCAAGTGGACAGTGGTCTGGAACAAAGAATGGTGCAGCAACCCATATATGGATTGTGGAATGGAACAAAAATTG
The DNA here is from genome assembly GCA_037127315.1 of Ascarosepion bandense. Lineage (NCBI taxonomy): Eukaryota > Metazoa > Mollusca > Cephalopoda > Sepiida > Sepiidae > Ascarosepion > Ascarosepion bandense. The sequence goes on along the minus strand of JBBBDQ010000866.1, from coordinate 1,031,007 downwards.
TGCAGCAACCGATGTATGGAGCAACAGCAAATGGACAGTGGAATTGAACAAAGTATGGTGCAGTGACCGATGCATATGTCAACAGCAAGTGGATATTGGAATGAAAGAGAAATATGGCGCAGCAACCCATGTATGGAACAACAGCAAATGGATGGTGCAATGAAAGAGAAAATGGTGTAGTAACCCCTGTATGGAGCAACAGCAGGAGGACAGTCGATTGGATCAAAGAATGGTGCAGCAACCCATGTATGGAAGAACAGCAAATGGACTGTGGAATGGAACAAAGAATGGTGCATCAACCCATGTGTGGAACAACAGCAAATGGACTGTGGAAAGGAACAAAGATTGGTGCAGCAACCGATGTATGGAGCCAGAGCCAATGGATGGTGCAATGAAAGAAAAGAATGGTGCAGCAACCCATGTATGGAGCAACAGCAAATGGACAGTGGAATGGAACAGAAGAATGGTGCAGCAACTGATGTATAGAGCAACAGAAAATGGACAGTAGAATGGAACAAAGAATGGTACAGCAACACATCTATGGAGCAGCAGCAACTGGACAGTGGAATGGAACAAAGAAGGGTGCAGCATCCGCTGTATGGAGCAACAGGCATTGGACAGCGGAATGGAACAAACATTGATGCAGCAACCCATGTATGGAGCAAGTGGACTGGAACAAAAAAGGGTGCAGCAATACTTCTATGGAGCAACAGCAACTGGACAGTGGAATGGAACAAAAAAGTGTGCAGCAACCCATGTATGGATCAACAGCAAATTGACAGAATGAAAGAGAAGAATGGTGCAACAAGCCATGTATAAAGCAACAGCAAGTGGACAGTGGAATGGAACAAAGAAGGGTGCAGCAACCGATGTTTGGGGTGACAGTGTGGAATGAGGCAGCATTGCATGTATGTTTAAAAAAAAGATTTGTTGCAGGGGCAGAGATGGAGCAGTGATCAATGTATGGAACAACAGAGCAAGTGGACAGTTGAATGGAACAAAGGGTGCAGCATCCTATGTATGGAACAACTGCAAATTCACAGTGGAATGGAACAAAGAATGGTGCAGCAACCCATGTGTGGAACAACAGCATATTGCTGCCGGAATGAAAGAGAAGAATGGTGCAGCAAGCCATGTATGGAGCAACAGCAGGAGGACAGTGGAATGGAACAAAGAATGGTGCAGCAACCGATGTATGGAGCAACAGCAAAATGACGGAATGAAAGAGAAGAATGGTGCAGCAAACCATGTATGGAGCAACAGCAGGAGGACAGTGGAATGGAACAAAGAATGGTGCAGCAACCGATGTATGGAGCAACAGCAAAATGACGGAATGAAAGAGAAGAATGGTGCAGCAAACCATGTATGGGGCAACAGCAAGTGGACAGTGGAATGGAACAGAAGTATGGTGCAGCAACTGATTTATGGAGCAACAGCTAATGGACGGTGGACTGGAACAAAGAATGGTGCAGCAACTGATTTATGGAGCGACAGCAGGAGGACATTGGAATTGAACATCAATGGTGCAGCATCCCATGTATGGATCAACAGAAAATGGACAGTGGAATGGAACAAAGAATGGTGCAGCAACCGATGTATGGAGCAACAGCAAATTGACGGAATGAAAGAGAAGAATGGTGCAGCAACCTATGTATGGATCAACAGAGCGTGGAATGAGGCAGCTTTGCAGGTATGTTTTAAAAAAAAGAATGTATGGAACAACAGAGCAAGTGGGCAGTGAAATGGAAGAAAGAGTGGTGCAGCAACCTATGTATGGAGCAAAAGCAGGACGACAGTGGAATGGAACAAAGAATGATGCTGCAACTGACGTATGGAGCAACAGCAAATTAACGGTGAAATGAAAGAGTAGAATGCTGCAGCAACCCATGTACGGAGCAACAGCAAATGGACAGTCGAATTGAACAGAAGAATGCTGCAGCAACCGATGTATGGAACAACGGCAAATGGACGGTGGATTGAAAGGGAAGAATGGTGCAGCAACCCATGTATGGGGCAACAGCAGGGAGACAGTGGAATGGAACAAAGAATGGCGTAGCAACCCACGTTTGGAGCAACAGCAAATGGACGGTGGAATGGAACAAAGAATGATGCAGCAACCCATGTATTGACCAACAGCAAATGGACAGCGGAATGGAACAAAGAATGGTGCAGCAACCCATGTATAAAGCAACAGCAAGTGGATATTGAAATGAAAGAGAAGTATGGTGCCGCAACCTATGTATGGATCAACAGCAAGTGGACAGTAGAATGGAACAAAGAATGGTGCAGCAACCGATGTATGGAGCAACAGCAAATGGACAGTGCAATGGAACAAAGAATGGTGCAGTAACCGATGTATGGAGCAACAGCAGGTGGACAGTGGAATGGAACAAAGAATGGTGCAGCAACAGACTTATGGAGCAACAGCAAATGGACGGTGGAATGAATGAAAAGAATGGTGCAGCAACCCATATATGGAGCAACAGCTAAATCAAGCAGCGACCCATGTATGGAGTAACAGCAAGTGGACAATGGAATGCAAGAGATGAATGGTTCAGCAGCCAATGTACGGAGAAACAGCAAGTGGACAGTGGAATGGAACAGAAGAATCGTGCAGCATGTCATCTATGGAGAAAGCAAAAGTACAGTGAAATGGAGCAGCAACCTATGTATGAAGTAACAGCAAATAGACGGTGGAATAGAAGAGAAGAATGGTGCAGCAACCCATGTATGGGGCAACACAGCAAGTGCACAATGGAATAGAGCAGTGACCAAACCTGAAGAAAGAATGAAGCAGCAGTGGTGTAGATAAGCTGGAGCAGCAGCCAATGTATAGAGCAACAGAGCTTAGAATGAGGCAGCATTGCAGGTCTGGCAAAAAAAAAAAAATTTGTTACAGGGGCACAGATGGTGAAATGGAACAACAGCAAAAGCACAGCAGAATGGAGCAGCGACACGTATGGAGCAAAAGAGCAACTGGTATGGTACAGCAGTGCAGTAAAGATGAAATGGAACAACACAGCAAAATGAAGCAGTGACCCCAGTATGGAACAACCACAAGTAGGCAAGGGAATGGAACAGCGACGCATGAATGGAGCAGCACAAGTGGAGAGTGGAATGGAAGAGAAGAAACAGAAAGTCAACAGTAGAATAGAGCAGTTTGCCGTTCATGAAGGAAGAGCAAAAGGACAGTAGAATGAAGCAGAACTGATGGTGGATAATAAAATTGTATAGAACAACAAAGTGGGGAATGGAGCAGCACTGCAGGTAAGGTAAAACAAAGATTTTTTACAGGGGCACAGTGGAATGGAACAGAAGAATGGTGCAGCAACAGCAAATGGACAGTGGAATGGTGCGCCAAACCATGTATGGAGAAAGAGCAAAAGAACAGTGAAATGAAGCAGCGACCTATTTATGGAGCAACAGCAAGTGGACAGTGGAATAGAAGAGAAAAATGGTGCAGCAACCCATCTATGGAGAAAGAGCAAAAGGACAGTGGAATCGAGCCGCAACCTATGTATGAAGCAACAGCAAATGGACATTGGAATTCAAAAGAAGAATGGTGCAGCAACCTGTGTATGCAGCAACAGCAAATGGACAGTGGAATAGTGCAGCAAACCATGTATGGTGCAACAGCAAGTCGACAGTGAAATGGAACAAAGAATGGTGCCGTAACCCATGTCTGGAGCAACAGCAAATGGACAGTGCAATGGAAGAGAAGAATGGTGCAGCAACCGATGTATGGAGCAACAGCAAGTGGACGGTGGAGTAGAAGAGAAGAATAGTGCAGCAGCTGATGTATGAAGCAACAGCAAATGGACAGTGGAATGATGCAGTAACCCATGTACGGAGCAACAGCAAGTGGATGGTGGAATGGAAGAGAAGAATGTATGGTGCAACAGCAAGTGGACAGTGGAATGCAACAGACGATGTATGGAGCAACGGAGTGTGGAATGGAGCAGCAGTGCAGGTATGAAAAAACAGATTTGTTACAAGGGAAAACTAATGGAGCAGTAACCCATCTATGGAGCAACAGAGCAAGTGGACAGTGGAATTGAGCAGTGACCCATGTATGTAGCAATACAGCAGCCTGTGTAATGAGGGATAGAGCAGCAGTACTGGTATGGTGAAATGGAACAACAGCAAAAGCACAGCAGAATAGAGCAGCAGCCTATGTGTGGAGCAAAAGAGCAAGTGGTTTTGTGCAGCAGTGCAGTAATGATGAAATGAAACAACACAGCAGATTGGAGCAGCAAGTGGGTACAGAAATGGAGCAGCGACCTGTGTATGGAGCAACAGCTAATGGACAGTAGAATGGAACAGTAGAATAGAGCAGCGACCCATGTATGGAGCAACAGAGCAAGAGGACAATGGAATAAAGCAGCAGTGAGGATGGATAGTAAAAAGGAGCAGTGACCCATGTATGGAGCAGCAGCACAGATATGAGGAAATGGAACAACAGCAAAAGCACAGCAGAATGGAGCAGCGACCCCGGTATAGAACAACAGAGCAAGTTGACAGTGGAATGGAACAGAAGAATAGAGTAGCAACCCATGTACGGAGCATCAGAGCAAGTGGAATGCCCATCTATGAAAAAATAGTAAAAGAACAGTGTAATGGAGCGGCGACCCATGTATGGTGCGACAGAGCAAGTTGACAGTGTAATGGAGCAGCAGTACAGTGATGGTAAAATGGAGCAGCCACAAAAGCACAGCAGAATGGAACATCAACCCATGTATCGAACAACAGAGCAACTGGACAACAGAAAGGAGCAGCAACACATCTATGGAACAACAGCAAACACAAAGCAGAATAAAGCAGCAAATTATTTATGTTGCAACTGACCAAGTTGACAGTGGAATGGAGCAGCAACACATGTATGAAACAACAGAAATTAAACAGTGGTTGGGAATAGGAAAATAGAGCTGTGACCCATCTATGAAGAAAGAGCAAAAGGACAGTAGAATAAAGCAGCAGTGAGAGTGGATAATAAAATGGAGCAGCAGCCCATGTATGGAGCAACAGAGTGTGGAATGGAGCAGCACTGCAGGTATGGTAAAACATAGATTTATTACAAGGGCACAGATGGAGCAGTAACACATGTACGGAGCGTCAGAGCAAGTCAACATAGCAACTACCTATCTATGAAGAAAGAGCGAAAGGACTGGAATGGAGCAACGACCCATGTATGGAGCAACAGTAAGTTGACAGTGTAATGGAGGAGCAGTACTGGTAATGTGAAATGGAACAAAAGCACAGCAGATTAGAGTAGCAACCCATGTATGGATCAACAGAGCAAGTGGTATGGTGTAGCAGTGAGAAAATGATGAAATTGAACAGCACAGCAGAATGGAGCAGCGACCCCAGTATGAAACACTAGAGCAAGTGGGCACGGGAATGGAGCATCGACCTATGTATGGAGCAACAGCAAGTGGGCAGTGGAATGGAACAGAAGAATGGTGCAGCAACCCATGTATGGAGCAACAGAGCAAGTGGACGGTGGAATAAATCAGCGACCTGTCTATGGAGAAAGAGCAAGAGGACAATGGAATAGAGCAGCAGTGAGAGTGGATAGTAAAATGAAGCAGTAACCCATTTATAGAGCAGCAGTCTGTGGAATGGAGCAGCAACCCATGTATGGAGCAACAGAGCAAGTGGTATGGTGCAGCTGTGCAGTAATGATGAAATGGAACAACACAGCAGAATGGTGCAGCGACCCCAGTATGGAACAACAGCAATTGGGCACGGGAATGGAGCAGCAGCCTATGTATACAGCAACAGCTAATGGAACAGAAGAATGGTGCAGCGATCCATCTATGGAGAAAGATTAAGAGGACAGTGAAATAGAGCAGCAGTGAGGATGGATAGTATGGAGCAGCAGCACAGATTTGAGGAAATGTAACAACAGCAAACGCACAGCAAAATGGAGCAGTGACCCCGGTATGGAACAACAGAATAAGTTAGGAAGGGAATGGAGTAGCAACCCATGTATGGAGCAACAGCAAGTGGACAGTGGAATGAAACAGAAGCATAGAGCAGCAACTCATGTATAGAGCGTCAGAGCAAGTGAACGGTAGATGAGCAACTGCCCATCTATGAATAAAGAACAAAAAGACAGGGGAATGGAGTGGCCACCTATGTATGGTGCGACAGCAAGTTGACTGTAATGGAGCAGCAGTACTGGTATGGTGAAATGGAACAACAGCAAAAGCACAACAGAATGGAGCAGCGACCCATGTATGGAGCAAAGGAGCAAGTGGTATGGTGCAGTAATGATGAAATGGAACAACACAGCAAAATGGAGCAGCGACCTCAGTATGGAACAACAGCAAGTAAGCACAGGAATGGCGCAGCGACCCATGGATGGAGCAACAGAGCAAGTGGAATAGTGGAGAAACATGGAGAAAGTGCAAGAGGACAATAGAGTAGAGCAGCAGTAAGGGTGGATAGTAAAATGGAGCAATGACTCATGTAAGGAGCATCAGCACAGATCTGGAGAAATGGAACAACAGCAAAAACACTGCAGAATGGAGGATCGACCATGGAACAAAAGAGCAAGTTAGCAAAGGAATGGAGTAGCGACCCATGTAAGGAGCAACAGCAAGTGGACAGTGGAATGGAACAAAAGAATAGTGCAGCAACTCATGTATGGAGCATAAGAGAAAGTGAAGGATAAAATAGAGCAACTGCCCATCTATGAATAAAGAGCAAAAGGACAGTGGAATGGAGCAGCAACCCATGTATGGAGCAACAGAGCAAGTTGACAGTGTAATGGAGCAGCTGTACTATAATGGAGAATTGGAACAACAGCAAAAGCACAGCAGAATGGAACATCAACTCATGTATGGAACAACAGAGCAAGTGGATTGGTATCATATAGTGGAATGAAGCAGCAACCCAGGTATGGCAAAACAAAGGTTTGTTACAGGGGCACAGATCGAGCAGCAACCCATCTATGGAGAAAGAGCAAGAAAACAGTGAAATGGAGTAGCAATCCATGTATGGTGCAACAGAGCAAGTGGAACTTGGTATGGTGCAGTTTTGGTGAAATGTAACAACAGCAAGTGCACAGCAGAATAGACAGGAACCTATTTATGGTGCAACAGAGCAAGTGGACAGTGGAATAGAGCATCGACCCATATGGAGCAACAGCAAGTGGATAGTGGAATGGAGCAGCAGAGCAAGTGAACAAGGGAATGGAATACCGACCCATGTATGGTGTAATGAAAGAACAGCAGGAAAGTGCAGGAACCTATGTATGGTGCAGTGGACAGTGAAATGGACTGGCCACCCATGTATGGTGCAACAGAAGAAGTGGACAGTGGAATGGAGCAGCAGTGCAGGTATGATAAAATGGAAAAACAGCAAGAGCACAGCAGAATAGAGCAGCAACCCATGTATGGAGCAACAGCAGTGCAGTTATGGATCAACCACAAGATAAAGAAGTATCTCATGTATGTAGCAACAGAGGACAGTGGAATGGTGCAGCAACTCATGTATGGTGCAAGACAGCCAGAAAACAGTGGTATGGTACAGTTAAATGTAGCAGCAACCCAGATATGGAGAAACATTGAAATGATACTTGCGCACAGATAGGGTTAAATGAATCAACGAAGCAAGTGCACAGTTTAATGCAGCAGCAATCCAGATATGGAGCAACATAGCAAGAAGACATTGGTGTGGTACAACAGCACACATGGTTTCAGTAGAGCAGAGGCACAGCGGAATCGAGCAGCAATAGAATTTAGCAAAGGTGCAAGTGAACAGTTGAATGGTGAAGCAACCAATGTATGGAGCAACAGAGCAAGTGGACAGTAAAATGGAGCAGCAGTGCAGGTATGGTGAAATAAAGTGACAAAGCAAGAGAACAGCAGAACAGAGCAGCAACAAGGGTATGGTAGAATAAAGCAGCAACCCGGGTATGTAGGAACAGAGCAAGAGGATATGGTACAGCAGTGCAGGCAGGGTAAAAAGGAGCAACAGAGCAGGAGCACAATGGAATGGAGCAGCAATTCATGTATGAAGTGGACAGTGAAATGGAGTAACAGGGCAATTATGGTGAAATGGAGCAATTGAGCACAGAAAAATGGAGAAGCAACCCAGGTATGAAGCAATAGAGCAAGAGGACAGTTATATGGAACAGTGGAATGGAGCAGCAACCCATGTATGGTGAAACAGAGCATAAGGACAATAATATGGTACAGGAGCACAGATAGGGTAAAATAAATCAACAGAGTGAGAGCATAGCAGAATGCAGCAGCAATCCAGATATGAGTCAACATAGGAAGAGGACATTTGCGCAGATATGGTAAAATGGAGGAGCAGAGCAAGAGCACAGTGGAATAAAGAAGCAACTCATGTATAGAGCAACAGAAGGAGACAATGAAATGGTGCAGCAACCCATGTATTTAGCAAGAAAGCAAGGGGACAGTGAAATGGAGCTGCAACTCTTGTATAGAACAGCAGAAGGGGACAATGAAATGATGCAGCAATCCATGTATTTAGCAGCAAAGCAAGGGGACAGTGGTAGAGTGCAGCAGATATGAAGAGTGTAAGAGCAGCAACCCAGGTTTGGAGCAACAGACAATGGAGAGAGTGGAATGGAACAACAGAAGAAAGGGAGAGTGGAATGGAGCAGCAATCAATGGAGCAACAGAGCAAGATGGCAGGTGTTTGGTGAATTAATGATATGGTACAGGAGCACAGATAAGGATAAAATGGATCAACAGAACAAGAGCACAAGAATGCAGCAGCTCTCCGGATATGACACAATATAGCAAGAAGACATCGGTGTGGTACAACTGTGCTGATAAGGTGAAATGGAGCAACAGAAGGGGAGAGTGCAATAGAGCAGCAACCCATATATTTAGCAAGAAAGCAAGTAGACATAGGAATGGAGCAAGGAGATAGTGGAATGGAACTTCAATCCTTGTATGGAACAATAGAAGAAGGGGAGACTGGAATGGAGCAGCAACCCAGATATGGTGAAACAAAGGAAGAGAACAGTGATAAGGTGCAGCGGGAAATGGAATGGCAACAAGTATATAGTGGAATGATCACAGGTGAATGGAACATAGACAGGGATATGCTGGATTGGAGCAGCAATCCAGATATGGAGTAAAATATCAAGTGTGCAGCAGAATGGAGCAGCAACCTATGTATGGTAAAACAGCGAGATACAGTGGTAATGTGCATCAGTGCAGTAATGGTGAAATGGAGCAATAGAGAAAGTGCAAAGAAGAATGGAGCAGCAACATGGATATGTTGGAATTGAGCAACACTGATATGGTTCAATGAAGCAGCAATTCAAGTTTAGTTAAATGCTTCAACAGCAAGAGCACTGCGGAATGGAGCAACAAAGCAAGGGTACAATAGAATGGAACATCAAAATGAATATGGTGAATTGAAGCAAGAGCACAGTGGAATGGAACAGCATTCCATATATAGACAAATGGGGCAACATAACAAGAGCACAGTTGATTAGAGCAGCAAACTAAATTTGGTGCAGACAAAAATGAATGTAGCAACATAAACATGTGCAGTGGAATGGAGCAGCAATACATGTTGCAGACTAAAATGAATGGAGCAACAAATCAAGAGGACAGTGGAATTGAGCTGCAACCCATGTTTGGTGCAAACATAAATGAATGGTGGAATAGAGCAGCCAACCCAGTTATGGTGAAATAGAGCACTAGAAGGGCACAGTGGAATGGAGCAGCAATCCAGATATGTTGTGGAAAAAATGAATGGAACAACAGAGCAAGGGCACAGCGTAATGGATCAGCAACCCAGTTAAAGCGAAATGGAGGTGCAGACAAAAATGAATGGATTAGTGGATTGCTCTCTTGTTTCACTCATTTGTCTTCTACATATATCTGTATAACTACTCCGAGTTCACTGTGAAATGGAGAAGAAACATTTCATATATGGTGACATATAGTTAGCAACAAAAAACAAAAGGTGAAAATGGAATATAGCTGCAACCCAAATATAGTGGAATGTAAAAAAAAAGCAGATACACAGTGAAATGGCACAGCAAATTCTCAGATATGGTAAAAACAGAACAGTGGCACAATCGAATGAAGCCACTCAGATTTGATGAGCTGGAATTCAGCATGGATGTGCCAGACAGAAGCTATCTGAGTAAGGAAACAGTGAAATGGAGCAGCAATATGGATATGGTGGAATTGTGGAGTAACATGGATATGGTGGAATGGAGCTGTATCCCAGATACGTGGAATTGGAATTGCAAATTGATGGGATCAACAGAGCTAGAGTACTGTGGAATGTGAGCAGTAACACATATATGGTGAAATGGAGCAGACAGGAGCAACCTGAGCAAGAACATCTTGTCATTGAGCAGCAGCACATACTTTGCCAGTACCATTTCAAAGATGAACTGAGCAGTAAGATTGAAATGGAACAACAGAGCAAGGGCACAGTGGAATCGAGCAGCAACACATTTTGGAATAACGCAACAGCGTGAGCCCATGGAATAGAGCAGCACCACAAATATGGTGAAATAATAATGAATAAAAAAAATAAAAAGAATAAGCAACAAAACAAGGACAAAGTGGGACAGTGCAGCAACCCAGATATGGTGAGATGCAGCAGGAACAACAATATAGAGACATGACAGCTGTTTTGATGTACAGATGCAAAAATTACAAAGTACAGCAGAAACTCAGATGTGGTGCAGGTAGTTGTCTTGATGTTTGGATGGCAGAATGATGTGGGTATGTGGTGCTAATTATGCTGTTGCTACAATTTGAATAGGATGCAGTCATACAGGGACACAGCAGAATAGTAGGTACAACTCTTGTTAGATTTTGCAGGGTCATATGAGCTTGGAATGGTGAACAGGAACAACAGAATGTGGACAGAATGGAGCAACAGCACAAAGAAATAGAATAGAATGGTAACACAGATTTGGTAATTTGTGCAGAAACAGCAGTAACATTCCTCTGTATATTGATGGCAAACACAATTAGGGACTGTGACATAGAGCAACAGTTATGATTTGGTGAAATGGTGGAGATACACAGCAAAACAGTAGGTACAAATCTTTTTAACTTTACAGGGTCCTATCAACATGGTGCAACAACTTGTGCAGAGAAAATGGAATTACACGACAACATGGATACGATGGATGGGAATGTGAACCAAGGGTGAAGAGACATAATGGAATGGAGAAAGAACATGGATATGGTGGATTAGGCAGGCAACTTGATTGTGGTGCATCCGCTCACAAATTAGCAACAGTGCAAGGACACAGAATGGTGCAGCAAACCAATGTGATGGACAGCAGGCAATACAATTGTGGAACAATGATGCAACAATGGATTAGAGATCTAGATCTAGTGAAAATGGTGCAAGAACGGGAAGGGAGTAACAATTTGGATATTGTACCCTGATGAAGAGAGCAAAAGTGGAATGCAGTATGCAACTAGTATGATTGGACAGCATGGTGCTGAATCATATCTGAATGGAACAAACTGTTTTGTCAAAATGGTGCAGCAACCCTAATATAATGAAATAAAGCAGTTTTTTTGGAATGCTGCATTGTCAGCAGAATAGGGCAGCAAATACATTAGTGAAGAGATCATGCAGGAACACAGTTTGGGATGGTGCCAGGTCACAGCTAAATGGAACAGCAATCACAATTTTGAAGAGGTGTTGCAAGAACGCAGCTGAATGGAGCAGTGACGAAGACAGCAAAATCGAGCAGCAAGCATGGTTGTGAATAGATGGTGCGTTGTCACAGCAAAATCAAGCAGTGACCCTGATTTGAGGAAATGGTATAGATACAGTGAAATGGAGCAACAAAAACTTCTGTGACAAAATGATACAGGTTTGGTTTTTCTTTCTTTCTCTCCCTCCCCTCTTTCTTTTTTTTTTTTTTTACAGGAACCATTTATATTATATTCTGTATAGGACGAAACTTGTGGTATAGCCACCAGAGGAAAATGGAACAATAATACTGATGTGAGGCAAAATTGAGCAGCAACCCAGATGTCATGAAATGCACTGAGACATGGTGGGAGCAGCAGCATTACAAAATGTTTAAGCATATTTGTTTTTCTGGGTTCTTTTTTGTTTTGTTTTTTTTTATTTCCAGCAAACTGTTTATATTAGGAATATGGATGTGACAGAAACTTGTGGTACAGTGGCAAGAGGAAAATTGACCATTTCCAGAAAATGTTCCCCCAAGAACAAGCAACCCAATTTTGGTAGAGGGACACAGCAAAATGCAGCTAAGAACAGTTGTGAAGAAATAGAGCAGCAGAGAATATACATCATGAACTGTCTTCTGTGTGAGGAGTTTTGAGCAGAGTATGAACAGGGGTAATAATAGGTGACTCTGCAAGGACCCCTATAATTGTTCCCAAAGTGATTAGCACAGCATGGGTCATTTTACCTTTGCATTGAGGTGTAATGGTTAAAATTCTGTGTTCATTCAGATAAGGGCTGGTTAAAAATTTTCAAAAGGATCTTATCTCCTTTCTCTTTTGATTTTGAATACCTTGCACAACAATGTCTTTGGGGAGCATCAAGTGGTAGACAAACCAGCAATCTCACCATGCTCAAGACTTTAAAATCCTCTATCAGAGTTGTGATAGGCAGCCTGAATGAGGACCACCATTTCTGAGAGACAGCTCTTTGGTTTTATAAGATGTATTTATGTACAATTCTTTTTTTTTTTTCAAATAAACTGATTTTTTTTATTCTAAATGTTTTTGCTTTTTTTATTTTATACAAGTCGTTTTGAAAAGATATCAACCTCAACAAGAAGGGAGTAAAAACAAAAAAAATGAATGTATGATCATTTGCTCAGATGTTGAGCCAAGAATTTTTCAGCACCTCTCCATAATTTGTTCTCAGTTACCCGACACATGTATGTAATGAACAGCAGACATACAACAATATTTAAAAACTCCATGATGTTCTTTCCTGACAATTTCTAGAAGCTGTCATTTTAGAGCAACTTGCATTTGTCATGAGAATCAACAGTGGGAAGCATCCTCAACAGGAAATTCTTTCAAATTCTTTTGAAACTTTTTTGCTAGACTAATAACGCAAAAGGTGGATGACATTTTAGCATCGGGGATTTCCTCAAATAAAATATGGCAATATCAATAGAAGAGGAATGAATGAATAGCAAATGAGAAATTGGGGCCCATGCAGACTTTAATTTAAGCCTGGCAAATGCTTAGAACCTTAAACTGAAAGGGTCCTTAACACTGTCAAACAGATTGAACAAAATCTCATTAAATGAAAATTGATATATTTTGTTTAGCCTTTAACAAAATTTGGTGTATGAATTGTATACATAGAAAAATGTATGGAAAAAAAAACTAGAGGGTGCTGGAAAATGCTCAGCTTGAACAAAAACTACTTAATGATTCTATATATTGCTTAAATATTTTTAGTAGATACCCATATTTTAGTAGATGCTCCATTTTGTTTTTTCATATTAAACTATATTTCCATCTACTGACCTAAATATTTGAGAAATATGTGTTCTCATGTAGGATTCAAACTTGTTTCACTAAGATCTTTGCCAGCAATAAACTGCTTACACCAACAGAATTACAAAGCATGAACGACATCAAAATGTGCTAACCATCATGTCTCAGGCAGATGCTTAACCACAAAATCTTTTCCTATAGATGATGTCAATACATTCCAGCATTGAGTAGAAGCAGTAAAAAATGAATACAAATGCTGAACAAAGTCAAATAATTTTACAGTCTATATTTTTTTTTTTACTCCCACCAAGTTGTTCAGGCTGTTGTGTCCAGTACAAGGGACATAAATTGCAAACTCATTGAGTTGAATCATGCATACAATCCAGTATATCGTCCCGATATACTTGAGGCATTATCATACGATTGATCATGGTAGTTTGATATTGGAATTTTGTTCTCATTAACCCTCTAGGGCCATTCGTATCATATTTGATACAGTATGAAAACAAGCCTTGAATGAAATATTTTCCTGAAAAATTTTTTAAGAGAAATATTTTATAAATTTCAAATGAAAGCAGTACTGACTGCTCAGTCAATGAATACCAAATGTTTCCTTATAGGGAAATACCAGATGTTTCCTTATAGGGAAATACTGTATCAAATATGATACGAATGGCCCTAGAGGGTTAAGAAAATTCACAACAATGCCTTTGCTTCATGAGAAAAAATGGGGACGGATATCAAGAAACGTTCGACAGGCTCATCGATCTCTGTGTGAGATGGCTGGAGTGAAATCGGTACTTATTGAATAATACTTGGATTCTTACTCTTTAGTTCAAAGAACCTGTTGTCTCATTAATTCAATAAATTCTTCATAAATATGACGGATTCCCTTTTCTAGGATTTCCATACATTTTGAGATGTTCTTCCAAGAAAAGGTAAAATTCACTTTTTTTTTTTTTTTTTTTTTTTGCTGACCCAATAATTTGATTTTTGACGACGAAATGCAAACATCTGGAGGCAAGAAAGAAAATTTAAAAAATTAATTTTTTTTTACAAATTACGAATGTATTTGCGTTTGTTATCGCAGGAAAACTTGGTCCAAGGGAGGTAAAGCACTTTTGGAATTACCTTTCTATGATTAATTACCCTTTCATTTTTTTATTTTTTTACTGAAAATTTCTTTTTACGTCATTATCTACTAATTGGATGTGCGTTGTGGTGCAGTGGATATCAGCTCGGAACGAGAAATCGGAGAACCGAGTTCGAATTCCAGTTGAATTCGTTGCATCACTTACGCACAAATACCCTTCGAAAAGATATTAATTAATCCGTCTCTTCTCTCTCAACTATTAATTTAATAGCAGGACAAACTGTTCTACAGATTTGGTTGGCAACTAGTCTACCGCAGAAAGTAATGGCAACCTACTGCGGGAAAATATTGTCTAGTCAGTCATGTCTCTTTCGAGACATGATCAACCAAGCATGTACGAAGTATGATACTGAGTGAGCTACCAATTACCAACCTCACTTTTTAGTACAATCAGGGACGTACTGTCGCAAGGTTGGTATCTCCTGAACGAGGTTTCTTTTTTAAATTAGAGAGGAAGGGACTAAATACTATATAGTTTGTATTTACTTACCGCCCCATGCTGGCAGGAATGACAGAAGGTCAATTTAATGTGGGGAGTTCGAAAGCGCGGAAAGCCAGGTTCAAAAATAGCCCATCCCCGACAACCATCGGGTTTGCGCTGACATCGGCATTATTACCAAGCCTTCTTTAGTACAATGAGGAGACACTGGATTCGGCATCTGTTCCCCGGGACTAGATTATTTCGTTTTGATCGCATGAAAAGAGAAGAAAAACACTACTTGATTTCAGTGAGAAAATGAATTAAAGAAGGAAAGATAGAATTGCTTCACGTCTCCTGCCCATACCTCATAAATAATGGACTATTCTATTTTGAATGCGTGGAAAGACACTATTTGGTTTCAGCGAGAAAAAGAATGTTAAAATAACAACATCAAGCTACTTTTTGCAGTGATTAATATTTGTAAACGAGGGTGATCCTACCGTAAAAAATTACGGTAATATATTTGAGAGGATTATATATATATAACGGTCTGAATGAGACAACGTAAGTAAATTTACACTGTCGAAATCTTGATTTATAACCGTCAAATGTGTGTTGAGTTTCCCTCTTAATACTTTATAATGCTTTGGATAATATTCATCGAGCTCTCTATTTTTATCTAATTAATAATTTATACTAATTCGCTAAAATCTAGATTATCTTCTCCATTTTTACGGTTTGGCCATTCTCTCTCTCATATATATATATATATCATAAATAAATTGCAAACATTGTGTCTGCTTATTTTAATGAAATCCGTTCATACTCATAACAGCTACATTAACAGGACGTCTTACATTACACATGTCTGATCATTCGTCCATTTCTAGGTATCTACAACAACATTTCTGTCTACATTTACAATATAAAAAAAGGATCGATAACGCAACTATCCTACACCAAGAAAACAACAAAAACAAATTACAGATTCTCGAGACAATATTCATTAAAACATTTTAGCCGTCAATTAATAGAATCAGCTACGAATTCTGTAGTAATGTTCTAAAATGTTTATAGAAAGAGTTTTTTCATGCTTTAACACGTGCATGACCATGACATTACCACATATAAAAACAATCCATTTTGGATAATTTTCACGTTCTAATGAACGCTAAGCAATTTGTCAACACTTATATTTGAAGTTGAAAAATATACAGTAATTTTTAGCAACACAGTTTTGCGGTTATTTCTTGTTACCACAACTCACACCCCTGAAGATGATCTCGGTAGGAGATTGAAAGTACTTGGGAATATCAAGAAATGAATAATAAAATCATCTGTCAAAGTTACAACTTATTTTTTACATCTTTCAAACATAATAAGCGAAAGATTATTCGTGAGTATGAACGGATTTTATTTAAAATAAACAGACACACTGTTTGCAATTTATTTAAACTGACATGTCTAAAAGAAAATTTGCTGCCTAAATACACAAATATATATATTCTTCACTACTCCATGTCATGATTATTGCGTCTTCTTTTTCTTCTTCTGCGTCCTATATAAAACGTATATGAAAATCTCCAAGAACAAGAAAAATAAAATGAAAAAATAATAATAATAATAATAATAAATTGATAAAAATAAAAATACTTCGTTTAAGATAGACCTGCACAATGAAGATGTTTTGCACACGATTAGACGCCCGATTTGTCCTAATGAACATTTTAATTTCTTTTTCACTCATAATTTCGAATTACTGAATTATCTCCTCTTTCTACTAATTTTGAATTATTCTTCAATATAAGTTTCTACTGTGACATTTCATTTTTGTGATAAGGGGAATATAAGTTCCGAAATATAAAAGAAATAATAAAATAATAAAAATATATATGTCATTCAGTTTCAGTTTTACAATTATGTCATGTTGATTGTAAGGGTCGGTAATTCTTATTTATATTTTTCGATAATCTCCCTTTAATTGGTAACCGCGAGTTGCCCAAGCAAAATTCATTGCTTGTCTCTACGCAAGGAATCTTCAGTGTTTCTTTGATTATCGGGATACTTTGGAACAGGGGTTAAAATATTTTCAGATAATTCAAAATTCCGGATGGCTGAAAACTTAAATTATCGGAAAAAAGGGGCATTTTCTGGAAGAAATTTACCATCGAATAACATTCTCAGAGCTCCTTTCTTTTTTAAACCGAGGGTTTCAAACTCATTTTTATTCGGGGGCTACATGAGCTTGTGGTGTTCACACATTCACACCCACATACATCCACATTATTCAACACATATTTGTAAAATATTATTATGCTCACACCTTCACACCTACGCATTAAAACAACATGCGTGTTTTCATCCGCGTGACACGCTATGTTAGCAGGCAGTGTTTGGTTAATCCTGACTGGTCATTCTGTGTTCACGTGTTAAATCCTATTTTTCCCCCCAGCACATTCCGCGCGTCCTTATAAGCAGGGCACACACGTGTTGCAAGCCAGTTAAGCCGCGATCGTGGGCCAGCGATCGTGGGGACATGCGTTATTTCTTAACTCGAGCGAGATCCCAGATATTAAGGTAGTTGTGGCACATGCGTATAATTCTCATTTCTACACATCCGCCTGATTGCAGGTAGAAATCATTCGCGCGAATTTATTTCTGACACACACATGCATGTGCACACACATTTCCCAATACAAACTCCAATGGAAACTCAACAACTAATTCAAGAACTGTAAGTACAGTATTCTTGTTTTCAGAACTTTATTCCAATCAATCTTTCATTGAACATTTAACTTTCCTTTGAACATTTAACTTTCCTTAACAGTCTAAGGGAGAATACTCTTTCTTCTTTTATCCACTTTCAATTATATTATTGTTAATAAATATTTATTCTGGTTACCTCCAGCGTTGTTTTTTTATTTCCTGTGTCACGTGTCGGATCAATCGTGTGTCGTGTCGAATCTTAAATACTCTATAAGTTCAATTTTGCATCAAGTAGACCGGAGATGTACATAAAATATCAATATGAAGAAAAATTTATTGTTTTATTTAATCAAAACTGTTCCATGTTATAATGCAATACAATACTTTGAAATGAACCAAATTAGCTTACACTGAATTCTTACAAAACATTGGAACATTCAGAAAGCTATGACTAGGCTAAGCTTTAATTTCAACTTTCTAACAATATTAGCCATTTAGTAAACATAGTGTGATCCAGACACTTGTAGGTACCTACACTCATTTTTGATATCTAAATTTTAAATTGAAGTTTTAAAAATAAAAAATAAGAATTCTTGAAACTTTTATTTTAGTTTTAATTGAAAACTAAATAATTAAATTTACTATTTCCAGTAAGGAAAATAATCTGGTGTATTTCAAACAGAAATTATTTTGATTGGAATCTAAAATTTTTCATTTATTTATTTTTTTTTTTTCAATCTTTCAATTTTTCGTCTATTTTTAAGCGATCGACACATTTATGAACAAAAGCCAATTCTCCGTTTTAAAAATCTTGCAAAAATAAAATATACATCTGTGACACATTATTTTTGGAAAATTAGCAA
Organism: Ascarosepion bandense; assembly: GCA_037127315.1. NCBI lineage: Eukaryota > Metazoa > Mollusca > Cephalopoda > Sepiida > Sepiidae > Ascarosepion > Ascarosepion bandense. The sequence continues at coordinate 1,012,395 of JBBBDQ010000866.1, read as the reverse complement.
ATTTTATGTTAAATTAATCTAATTTACACAAGTATTACTTAGTTATAGCGTGAAATTTAGAATAAAACTATTTCTTAATTACAGTGTTTACTTTTTTGATCTCCCCGCCGTATCTCAAATATGTTGACAGGTTGTTGATTAAAAATAAAATAAGTGTATGCCGTTCACAAGTGACAAAATTGTACAATTTTTTCGGGTAAGCGGAGGAAATTCTCACCTTTTAATTTGCACATAAAAATTACCATACAAAAAATCATACACACACACACAAAAATATTTAATTATTTTAAAAATATGAAGGCCAAATGATTTGTATTAAACTTTTCAATTTTCGGTAGGCAACATAACCTTCAACTATTAACTTAAAAATCTAACCACAACAAATCTTTGAAGTATTTTAAAAATATTTTTGAAATTTTATAAATTATTATAATTTAAAAAAATGAAATCAATTCTTTTAAAATTTCATTAGTAATCGAAAATTTTTCTTTTTCTTCAGACTATAATGTCCTTAATTTTTATTATTTATTCAAGCAATTAAAAGCTTATCAAATTAAATAATATCAGAGTTTTATTGCGTTTATTACTTTACTATCCGAAGCAGATTTCGGAAAAAGAGGCTAAATTTAAAAAAAAATAAAGATAGGTGATTTATATTCCCTGATGAGTCCTGCGTTTAATTAATAAAACCATTTACGCAACAAAGTTTAATTTATTAAAATTTCTTGGATTTACGTGGAGTGGGGGTAACAGATGTAAAAAGTATATATTTTTACCAAGATTTAAAAAAATAATAATTTTAAAAATAATCTAATTCATTTGTGAATGAGTTCTGAAAGTTTCATTAAAACCCGACAATTATTTGATCTTTGCGAAAGTTTCGAAATTAATGTGTTTGTCACCAAAAAAAAGTGAGTTATGTAATATTACGTTTTCCATTGTAAACTCTCGTAACGGTTCGGTTACCCGATAACTCAAATCAAAACAAGATTTTCTGCCAAAATTTCGAACATGTTAGAAGGCATTAAGAAATTTTTAAGAATAATTAAAAATGACTTTCCTCTTAATAATAATAATATAATCATTTTGATGGAAAAAGTTCGTTATTAAGTTTGGGACCTTTTTTATTCATACTATGCTGTTGTTTTAACGATTTAGTGGTGGTACTTACTTGACACCTTTTAGCCTTGACAAGTGCATCAATGTAAGGGGAGATTTTTTTGTGAAGCACCTAATTTCAGGATGTCATTTATGTTTTTGTTTGTTAGACTTGAACGGAGCTTGTTTTTGTTGATACTCATTACTGAGAAAACTTGCTTACATAGGTAAGTAGTTCTGAACATGTACAAAATTTTAGGTCTCTCAGTTTGGGATAGCCAGAAAAAAGATATTTGTATATTTCAAGGTTAACAGAGGCAAACTTTTCTTTCAAGTTTGAGTCACACTGCAAATCAATTATCTCGAGTTGCACATTAGAAGGTGTCATAGGGAATGGACTACCAAAGATTTTGAATTGTTTCTCCAGTTCATCAAATATTGGAAAGCGCCGCTCGAATTGTTGAAGCAAACTGGAAATTTTCTCTTTGTTCTGATCCAAGTCCTCAGCACTTGCAGCATTGCGAGCATCTTTTAAACATTGAAAATAAGCAGGATTGTTGTTTGACAACTGCATCTCCCACAAAACAAGTTTAAACTTAAAAGCTTCTATATTCTCATAGTACTTACTGTGTGACAACTTCGTTAGAACCTTGCAACATTCTATTCATGTCATTAAAATGGTCAGTTATATCCACCGTAAATGCAATGTCTCGAACCCATATTGGGGACTGTAATTGAACCACAGGCTTCTTTTATTTTCATGAAGTTAACAGTTTTCCCTCGTAGTTAAAAAAAACTGCTTCAGTACAATACCTCGTCTTAGCCATGTTACTTCAGTATCGTATGGCAAACCATGGCCAACACCTTTATCATTAAAAAGTGTGTCGAATTGACGCTAGTTCAGGCCTCTGGCACGTATAAAGTTAATAGTTTTAACAACGACTTCCATCACATGGTCCATTTTCATTTACTTAAAGCATAATGTCTCTTCGTGAATAATACAATGGAAAATCCAGAAACCTTGTCCTCCATGTGCAGTATGCATTTTCTTCTTCAATTTCGATCCAACACCAGCCTTTTATTTTTCAGTCATTGAACGTGCATCTGTAGCAACACTGACAGCATGAGCTCAGTCTACTCTAACATTGTCCAACACGTGAAACGAAGCTGTCTTCAGTTTTTGTCATTCCTGTCATTGCTACAAACTTCTTCAGTAACTGTTAAGCTTGCATCAACTCCACGGATGGAAATTGCAATGTCTGTAATGTCAGTACTCTCATCAATAGCAACTTAAAATGCCACAAAAGATGCCCGTTTTTCCTTGAGTCGGCGATCTATATCAGCTGCAACGTCTGAAATACGATTGGAAATAGTGTTCCTTGTGAAGCTCATCTTAGCAAAAGACTGGCGGTTTTGGTAAACACAATTTCTGTGGCTTTCAGCAAACAATTCTTCACAAATTCAGAGAATGGCTTGGATGTTATAGCAGTTTCTTTAGCAATGAGGTTACTGGCTTTTACAGCCGCTTCATTAACCTCCATACAATGGCTGAAAATAGACTGCTGTTTCTTTAAACCGGACAACAATTCCTTTACTTTGTCCGTTCTTGCATTCCCTTGCAAATTTCTGAATTTATCGCTATCGTGACTGCCGTAGTGCCGATGAATGTTATATTCCTTCATAGCAGAAATTTGCTGCATGAATACTAAACACAGATTTTCTATTTCCATATGTGAAAAAATATGAATTTGTCCACTTCTCTTGGAAGAATCTGCATTCTGTATCAAATTTTCTTTGTTTTGTTTTGTTTTTGTTTTTTGTTTTTTTTATAATGATATGGTGAAAATTTAACCGAATATTAAAAGCAATGCCACAATATATTTTACACGTGTAATATATTAGGCTGGTTCCGAAATGCAAAGATATATAATATTAAACTCAATGTTCTCGTTTACATATATATATATATATATATATATATATATATATTCGATCCAGGCCAGAAGCAAGTGGATGTTTAACCACACTGATGAGTTGTGATACAGCAAAACAGGCTTGTATGTGGATGACGAATATATATATATATATGTGCGTTGGCATTTGCAGTTTTAGACGCATGACCTATAGTTGGCTCGGGCAATACAAACATTTGATATATCTAGAGACAGACAAACAGACAGACAGAGATGTTTTTTTTTTATCTGGCCGGACTTTTTTTATCTGGCACGTTAGACAATGCGAATAAACTGCGGGTCTAATCTCTTAAATGCCAGCTAGTATAGGCAAGAAAAAGATCGTTAGCTCCCAGTTTGATCAGAATTGTTTCAAGAGCCAGATTGAAGCCTTTGGCGGGCCGGTTCCTGTCCGCGGCCGTATTTTTGACATCCCTAGTTTAAACCATATATACAAAATTATGGTTGTCGCGATAATCCATGTACGTTTTAAAATTTTGTTAAGTGGACTCACGATTAATCTGTTATGGGAGTACGAATGATATGATGCCTTGTTCTTGGTTGGATTACTTTTATAAATGCGTGTATGCGCGTGCGTGTAGAATGTTGTGGTTATTTCTTCTTTTCGTCGTATTTCTTGTCACTTGATGCACTATCCTTATTGGTTTTATATTTTTCTCTTTGTTGCAGTTGTTGCAATTTTGACATCCAGCTTTCCAGACACTCTTCTTGTTATTGATTTGTATGTATTACTGCAAGGAAAGAAATAGTTTATCTGTGTGAAGAGACATCTTCATTGTGAGCTCATTTAAGAAAACACGCCTTTCTGGTTCAACAGTTATTGGTTTGAGAGACAGAGATAGAGACAGATACAGAAAGGAGGCGAGGTGAGACAGAGAGAGAGACTAACTAATTGTATTTTAGTTTTGAAATAATGACATTCTCTTGAATTTTGAATTAAATGTTTGAATTTTCATTTTTAGATTTCGGCACTAAATAACTCATACAGGTTGATGATACGCCGTTAAGCAAAAACAACCAAAAACAAAATTATATTTCTATTGCAGTATAAAAAATAAAATTTTTAATTCTAAATTTCATAAAAGTTTTTTGGGATTACGCCCATCTTGTCTACAAAGACGCTCACTACGCGGCGATATTCAAGAGACTTCTTCCCTCAGCAAACCGCCTTCTTAATTTTAGCAAACTACATAGCGTATTGCACACACACACACACACACACACACACACACACACACACACACACACACACACACATTTTCTAACATCAAAGCCTGTAATGCCTTCTTTTCAGCTATCTGTGTATACACAAATATATTTTCTGTATGCCACTACCCGGCCGGTCGCTGTTGGTTTCGATCCAGCCAGCTGGTCGTAGATTGACTCTGTCACGGGTTTCTCCCTTATCCCACGTTGTGTTGATTAATCACAAGGCAGTCACGTGAGTTTTTCACTAGCTGTCTCTCTGCCGAACTAAACCAAACCGGGAAGTGTGCAATTGAGTAATAAAAGAAAGAAATGTAACATCAAAGGAAATAAGTGGACCGACAGCTGAAAAGTGTTGTAAAATAACGTCTTTATATACAGATTATACACAATAGTCTCTTGAATAATTTCCCATCCCTGCTTCTATCAACTGGTAGCGGAACGGACGTTTCTTAGGTAAATCGAATTGTTCTCCTAAGCAATAACAAGGAATCTGGCTGGCTGCAGCTCGCTGCTTCAAACAAAAGTCTAAGTTCGTTATATAAGGCTAGTCACTTGTTGCTTGTTTTCCGGAATGTTACGGAAATTGCCGAAGTGCTGGGTTATTCTCTTTCAGTTAGCAATTTCAGATTTGTCTGAAAATTCTCGTCTTGTCTGTCTCTTAACTCTGGTTGGTTGATTGGCGACAGGTCGGCACCCAACGGCATCATCTCTCTGTCTCTTTACTTCTTCGGTTGGGAACTGTCTTTGGTTATTACGTTTCTGAACCGGGAAATCGAACTCTCTGCCACTCTAGCTGCAACTCTCCAACTGCAACTGAAAACTGCATTCAGTTATCGATCTCTGAAACTTCACTCCGACTGGACTGTGCTCCGACTCGAACTTCAACTCAAAAACTTTGCAAAATCACTTCTTGTCTGTCTTTAATTCTGGTTAGCCAGCATCAGGCCTCTTCTGTCGATCTCTGTCATTCCGACTTCGACTTCAAACTCCGACTTCAACTGCAACTCAAAAACTTTGTCTGCAAAATCACTTCTTGTCTGTCTTTATCTCTGGTTGGCCGGCAGGCTCTGCGGTTGGCGCCCAACAACATGGCGCCTATCTTCGTCGTTACATTTTTAGGACTTTCTCCGAGCCAACTGAAATCCAACTTAAAACTTTGACTGCGGAATCACTTCTTGTCTGTCTTTAATTCTGGTTAGCCGGCATGCTTTGCGGTTAGCGCCCAACAACATGCCGCCTATCTTCGTCGTTACATCTTTGGGACTTTTTCCGAGCCAACTCGACGCCAACGGATTTTGGTCCCTCGGGACCCTGTATTTATGCACATGCCGTGGTGTGGAACCGACGGTCGCTGGGTGTCTAATCCCCCGTCTCGGCAACCAATAAAATCCTGAGGTTAGCTGCTACTCGTTGTTGCCTGTGGTTTAACCAATGGGATTAGTCTTCTTTCCATGACGTCAATTGTTAGTCGTCTCCCCCTTTCGGAGCTTGTTCAGAGGACCAATAGAATCTCTCTCGATCTTATGACGTCATCTCCCCATAAACCTTTTCTGGGCTGGACTTAACCGAATTTTCTTTCTCAAAATTTTTCTTTCTCACGAAAACAATTTCGGGAATATTTTTTTTACTTAAAACAATAGGTATTAACCTTTTTGAACTGTCTCCGCCCAAAACAAGTTGACAAGGGTCCATTGACATTGTTACCCAAATAATAATTTCTACGCACCTGTTTTTAATATCCATTTTCTGAGTCACCTATATTTTCAAGCGACAAGAATGCTTTTTTTTTTCTTCAGTGAAAATACATTTTCTCTAAATTACTTGACTCGGAATCAAAACATTTGTTATCTTAATTCTTCTCACAATTCGGGACCAGCGTTATCTTAATTCTTTTCACAATTCATGTTAGCGAGACAATCCGACACAAAAATGAAATTTCCCTTTCCTTTACCCAGAAAAAAATAACAAATAAATTTATCTTTCCTTTATGTTTAGAAGACCATACTAGCTTTCTTTGGGTGGGCCGAAATCGACAGCTACTGTTTCGTGGCTTGTAACAAATTTAGTCTTTTCTTTTGTTTTCTTCTTTCTCTGGTCTTCCTTTTCTATTCTTTTGCCGGCCAAAAAATAACAATTGAATTTATCTTTCTTTTAGGTTCAAGAATGACACTTGTCTTTATGGGCCGAAATCAAAAACAAATCCATTTCTCTTTTCTTTCTTTTCTTTCCGGGTTTACAATAATAGAGAAATACCAGGTGCTATTTTTCGACCCTGCTTTCTTTTTAAAGATAAAGATTTTCCAGCTATAGTTAATACTTAGTTAATAAAATTAATCACCTCCGTTTTCCTTTGCTCCTTTGCTCATATTCGGAGAATAAGGAAAATTTCTCTTAGTATGTTCTCTTATGATCTATAATAGCAATTTGAAGATGTTCCGGTTATGGTTATTAATTAATTAATAACATTAATTATTTCCGATCCGCTACAAAATATTGTTATATCTGTATTATTCGTTATATTAAAATATATATGTAAAATTCCACTACGTGTTTAAATTCATTTCTTCTAAAAATGTTGAATTCATTTATTTTGAAGGTTTTCCACCTCAGCCGTAACACGTTTTAACCACCTCCCACTACTCAAGGGCAAACTCGTCAAATTCACTAAAATCTCACAGAATAAGAAAAATGATATTAATAAACAAATGATTATGTACGGTTAAAGATAATTTATTTTCAAACATAATACCAGTTTTTAGATCGAGTAGTTTTTGTCCAGCGTAATCAATTCAGTTTTAAGTATCTTTTCTTTTAAGCGAAAACTACTGTTGTTGGCTTCGATGTAAGCAAAAAGATTACTGTTCGTAAGTAAACGTTATTTTCGTTATGTTATGAGCAATACGTATTGCTTTTACAAACTCCAGTTGATTAATCCTTAAATTTAGTAATTTACTTTTAAATAAATATCTAGGACAAATAATGATTTGTAAAGGAATTTTTAAATTTGTTGTTTTAATTTTTCTTCAATAATGGAGGTTCGATGACTGAATTTTAAATGTCTAAAAACGTTATTTAAATACATAAAATTGTTTTTCTTTTTTTTTAGCATTTTTTATTTAGGTTATTATCTTTCAAATAAAATCAAAATTTAAGTTCAAAGGACACATTTAAATTATTTAAAATTAACTTTTACCGTTTTTTTTAAAAGTGCGTATGATAGCGAGACAATACTGACAAAACACTTCCTAATTTGATTGTTTGACTGTCTCGGTGAATTTGGTCTGCTTAGTAGTAAAAATTACTTTAGAGATAAAATATTTGATACTCTTATCGCCAGATAGGAAGTGGTCAGCATGAAAATATTCATATTTGATGACGTGCTCATCGTGTCGTGGAGTTTCGGTTAAGTAATACGATTGAAGGAAAACCCACGCGACCACCAATTCCTAAAATATGTCGTGGGAGCGGAAATCGTTGAATGAATGGTACTGTTGTCATTGTTTTCTGCTAAAGCAAGCAAATTAGCGCAAAAATCCGATAGCAGCAGACACAGACCCCGTCATGTAGTAATCACATGTAATTATCACTTGGTAAACATTACGAGATTTAGCCTTGTAAACAGTTAAGTAATAGACAACCTTTGAAAATAGCGCTGTTAAAGCGGTGAATAGAACTTTTTCATTTTATGGCAGAAAAACTGCCCGCCTCAAATAAAAAGAAAGGGTTATACATTTTTGACTGTGAACAACAGACATTTCTATTTTTACCACAAGGTTTTTCTAGCGCACTAATACGAAGAGATAGATAGATAGATAGATAGATAGATAGATATTGAACAGGCTTAGATAGATAGATAGATAGATAGATAGATAGATAGATAGATAGATAGATAGATAGATATTGAACAGGCTGAGATAGATAGATAGATAGATAGATAGATAGATAGATATTGAACAGGCTGAGCTAGATAGATAGATAGATAGATATAGATAGATAGATAGATAGATAGATAGATAGATAGATAGATAGTGTGTAATCCATCTTGCAAAATTTAATTAAAAAAGCAGATACGACAGTTTACATATCGCACTTGTCATGAGTCCTGATAAAAAATAATTACATTAGCACAAAACTTACTTCTGAATGATAAGCCATATTTGTTTAGCACAGATGCTGGATTTAAAAACGTAAAGTTGGAAGCTCGCGTAAATCTTTGCTTGTTGGCTATATATTTTCAACTTCATATTTTGTACATGTTATGAATATAAATAATTATCTGTTTTGTTGTGTAGGGATTAAATAAAAATACGAAATGAAATAAAAAACACTAAATAAAATAAAAATATAGAATTAAATAAAAATGTAAAATAAAATAAAAACTACGAAATAAAATAAAAATACAAAATAAAATAAAAGTACGAAAAAAAAATAAACATAAAAATCACCCCGGAGTCCTCTGACAGGAAAGACAATTGATGCATGCGCAAAAAGAGAGACCTCCTGGTGCCAAAAATAAACTCCATCTCTTTCTCTGTTGTACTTTGGATGGTAAAGACGTGCCAAACTGTTCGGGAAGGAATTTCCCCAACAAGAGCTCGTTGGAACCGAAAAAATAAAATCAGTGTCCAAACTGTCCCGCTAGTGTCTCTGTATCTTTCCTTTTCTCTTTGCCTATTTATTTCAGCGGCGAAAGCCATTCAACAAGTTTTGGATTAGCAGTGGAGAGTGACAAGAAGGGACTACAAATAAACTTTAAGAAAACTGAGTGCATGGTCATCAGCAAAAGATACAACCCAAAATGCCAAATACAGGTGGGGGATAACAGAATCAAACAAGTCCAAGAATTTAAGTACCTAGGAAGTGTTCTAACAGGAGATGGAAAGTGCGACATGGAGATCCGAAGGCGAATTGGCATGGCAAAGGACGCGTTCCAGAAGATGAGCAAAATACTAACACACAGGAAGATCTCAATAGAAACGAAGAAAAGAGTGCTAGACTGCTACGTGATGTCAGTTCTTCAGTACGGCTGTGAATGCTGGACAATATCATCGAAAATGAGGAAAAAACTGGAAGCGGCCGAAATGTGGTTCTACAGAAGGATGCTACGGATATCGTGGACTGAGCATACAAGCAACGACGAAGTGTTAGAAAGAATGGCAACAAAAAGGAAATTGATGCTGAGCACTAGGAAGAGACAACTGAAGTTCCTGGGACATGCAATGAGGAAGGAGAGCCTGGAGAACCTGATACTGACGGGTCAGATAGAAGGAAGGAGAGACAGAGGAAGGCAGCGGATAACATATCTGCAGAGTCTGATCAGGTGGATGACGGAACGGGGGTTGCCAGGAGCAACAGGAGCAAACATACTAAGAGCCACAAGGAATAGGGAGACGTGGAGATCCATGATCGCCTACGTCCTGAAGGGACAGGGCACCTAGAAGAAGAAGGCGAAAGAACCAACCCAGCAGTAATAGCCATAACATGCCATAGTTGTTACCAAAAACCGGAATTTTCTTCGTTCATTAGTTGTCCGTGTCAAACTCGTTGCATTCACTTGCGCGCAAATGCCCTTGGTAAAGGTAGTAATCCGTCTCTTACCTCCAGCTATGGGTCAAATAACAGAACAGATTGGGTTATATAGCCTTGATTGGCAACCAGTCTACCGCAGAAAGTAATGGTAACCTACTGCGGGAAATCTTCTGCCCAGTCAGTCTTGTCGCATTGGAGACATGATCGCCCAAGCGTGTATCTCGTATGATGCTTATCTAACTGATTTGTTCGTGTGTTCTAATTGGAACTGTGAGGATTTGAAAGTGAGAATCCTAAGCAAAGGGTTTAGAAAAGGTAATATCTGAATTCACGAGCGAGTGTGCGGCATTGCGGGTTCATTTCGCGGAGCAAGACTGAAATTCCGACTGAGGAATTTTAGCTTACTTTCACTGGCCTAGATCGTACTATTCTCTGTTCTGATCATATTCATACAGAATTTTGAGGAAAAATAATGGAATTTATTCCACCCTGGACATCTTTTGTCATCTCTGCTCACACGGGGTGCACGAGCGGAATCCTCCATAAATACGAGTTTCTGGAATGCGCAATCAGCGGACCTCAAAATTGAAGAAAGGCAAGAACCAACGCCCTTTTTCTTAATTTTACCGTACCTACCGCCCGTGTTGAAACAATGTAATTTCACCGGATAATTTTCATTGTTTTTCCTCTTTTTTTTGTTTTGCTTTTAATAAATCTTTATTATTGAAGATAATTCCGCTCGTCGACTCGTCTATTCCCACGAAGGCATTATTCACCCAGTCTCCGGAATAAAAGAAATAATGCAACGGTTCAGCAAGAATGGAAGAAAATAATTTTTTTTTCTTGCCGAGAATTACAACGTAATTCACTAGACGATACGAACAATTGTGAATAGCAGTACAACCAACGGAAACATATCCATCCAAGTTACCATGAGTACAGGTGTATTGTTCATATTGGTGATGAATGTAGAGCTTCATTGGATGAACCTGGTAGCAGAGCTAGATGTTGGGTTCGTTCATTGAAATAGTCAATAAATATAAATTAGAAAAACAGTGAGAAGATTGAGTAATGTTCAGGGGCTAATATTTTGTCGACAGAATTATTGAGTCGATTTAATGTCAATGAGGCTGTCATGCAGGAAATCACTGCGAGATTTTGGACAAGATGTTTTTAGTAGTAGGGGTAACAACCAAAACGTCATGCAAAATACTACTCATTCAGACTATGCAAAACTGACTATTGTCAGCCTTGCCACCTCACAAAAAATAAATAAAAGAGAGAAAAAGAGAAGAAAAAAAAGAGAAAGTCGAGTTATATAGGGAAACAAACTCGTTATTTTAACGAAACAAGATAATGCATTTATTTACAAATCTACACATTTGAAGTTCCAGCAGCTTGTTTCAGGACAAGTAATCAAACATTAAATGTTCGTAGTTTCGATGAATTGTCAAGAAGAGAAAATCTTCATATTAAATCATCGGACACAAATTCCAAAATGCTTAAAACAAATTGAGAGAGTTCTTTTTTTTACATAAAAGTTATACGGTTGTATTCAACATGAATAAAAAGATATATTTTAAAGTACTTAGCTTAGGAGTTGAATAGAGTCCTTTGAAATTCCCCAGCTCTCATTAGAGGGTGATAATATATCAGCGTGTAATTTGACACCGGCGTTATTCAGACTCGTGGGCTTCTGTCATTTCTGCTTGATTCAATTTTCTTTGCCTATATATATCAGAAAGCGATTTGACATCATTTCGTTACTTTTTCTAAGTTTGTAATCCGCTCTTCTTTTCATAAGTCAGAGTAAATTTTCACACAGGCTCTCTAAACTTTGCCATGATCTTTTCTTCAGTCTGGAGCCAATTCCATTTTATATCGATCAAAATAAATTTCCCACGGACTCGCGAATTTGAAAACAGTGAAGAAAAGAAAGTTATTTTTATTTCGTATTCACCACAAGGTTTCAAAGATGCCACAATAATGGAATGGCCAATAACTTCTTCAGATATGAATTCAAGAGACAACTTGTAACTCACCATTAAAAAACATGAAAATAGAAAACAATATTCAAGTAAAATTCTCTGAGAAGCAACGAAATGGGCTGCAAATGAATTTAGATAGAGATACGCTTTCTATTTTGTTATTTTAATTTGTTCTATCATCATGTACGATGCCGATCCATATATTTGTTTATATGTTGATACATTTCAGAGAGGAGATGGTTATTTATTAAAGTTCGAATGTTGTGTATGTAAGGCTTGATTTAACTTCGATAAGACTGTAGAATCATTCATGATCGACCGGTCTAAGACGCATCAGATCAATTGGTGGCTTCCCCTATGTTGTTAGAGGTCGCAGGTTCGAATCGTGCCGAATCACACGCATTTTTGCAACAAAATTTCTCGTAAATAATCAGGATGGTAGAAATATATATACACAAAGGTACTGTTTAATTAAAAACAGAATATCTACTCAAATATTAGTATCGATTAAAAATAAAGTTCAAACAAATAAATTATAGATAGATAGATAGATAGATAGATAGATTACTTAGTTTTTGGTTATGATAAAATTAGACCAGTACACAGTTGTATTCAAAAGTGCTTAATACAATTATATTGTAGAACTTTTGAATATTCTTCATTTGTAAACGAGTTATTACGAGACATGAAAAATTGTACAAGGTTTTCTAATCACGTGTGGAAATTGAAATTAAAATATGGAAAAAAACTCAGGCATAATGTGGACTATAGTGAAAACAGCCAAACCTTACAACGGTGACAAAATATGAAGACTGTGCCAGGAAGAAAAGTTAGCTATTACGTTATTCCCAAACAAAAATGAATTACAGAATGAAAGAACAGAACTTATGGCTAAGTATAAAATACCTATTAGGTTCATACAACCACGGATGAAAACGTTATAATTTCTTCTAATTTTAAAAATTGCGCGTTCAAAAATTCCCCGTTACGTGAGCGTTCAAAAACATACCCGTTAAGTAAGCGTTCTTTAAAAAAATAGTAAAATCCTTTATGGCAAATCGCCTGAAGTCACCACACGGTAGAAACCTAGGTTGCTTAATAACTCGTTTACAAATGTAGAAAACACAAACACACACACACACACATATATATAGTCATCCGCAGACAGATCTGTTTCGCTATATCACAGCTCATCAGTACGTTTAGACTCCGATTGCTTTTAACCCAGGATTGAAACCCGACCGAATTGGCGTCAGTCGGCGATTCTACCTCTGGGATATGGCCGCTCGGTAGAAGAAGGCAGACTTTTTAGCGTATAATTTTCACTTAGAGTGTATCTGTACAGCAACAAAATGAATAAAATGACAATATGAAAAACGTTCGAAGAACGTTTTCTGCCATATTAAAAGTACGGATAATTAACAGTCTAGTACTATTTTCTTTGTTTGCAATGAAATCTTCCTGTGTCTCAATACTCTGCTAGGCTACTGATATGCGTCTTTGGCCATGGCAATGCCTCCTCGGATTTCAGTGTCGCACTTTCCATTCTCTGTCCGAACGCCTCCCTGGTATTTAAATTTCTGCACCCGTTTAATTTTAGTACACCCGACCGGTAGTTGGCATTTTTAGGTCCTCTTTTTGCTGATGACAATGCATTCAGTTTTCAGTTTATGTTTAGTTCTTTCTTCTCGTTTTCCTTTGCTACCTTCCGTAGGAGGTCCTGTATTTTCCTTTCCGTCTCTGCTACCAGCTCTGTGTCGTCTGCGTATCTTATATTGTTCAGATTGTGGCCGCCAATGTCGAATCTTGGCAAGGATTCTAGTGCTCTCGGAATTGTTTCGCTGTACAGGTTGAATAGATCCAGTGAAATGACACATCCTTGTCTTATGCCCCTTTCTATTTTTGTATATCTTCTGAATTGATTTCCTGTTCGTATGCAAGCGAAATATGGATCTGACAAGATGATAAAGTAAAAGAAAAAAGTAGGAAACTTATCTCAATCTAACATGTTTCACTTTTATTAAAGCTTCTTCAAAGATAAAGCGAAAATGAAAAAATAACAAAGAGATAGGTTGTGATTTGGGGTTAGTTCTTATCGGCCAGACATGCATCAGGTGCACCAAACCAGTTCGAATTCTAGTTGAATTCCTTGCATTCACTTACGCACAAATACCTTAGAGTAGGAATAATTTAACTCTTAGTGAATAAAACTTCAGTTTCCAAGCACAAATACAAAAATCTGCAAAATTATTGGTAGTGACCTGATATCCCAGTTTCAGTCACTTTTCCACCGATGTAGCGTAGATTCCCTGTGCCTTTTGCATAAATACTTTCATGGTAGTTGTTCTGATGAACTTTGTTCTATGATATCTAGATTTTATTAATTTAAGCTCAGTACGCACAAATACCTTTGGGAAAGGTATTAATCTGTCTCTTCCCTCCAGTTATGGGTTAAATAATATAACAGATTGCGTTCTATAGCCTTGGCTGGCAACCAGTCTACCGCAGAAAGCAATGGCAACCTACTGCGGGATAAACTTCTACCCAGTCAGTTATGTCTCTTTCGAGGCATGAGCGCCCAAAGCGTGTATCACGTATGGCACTTAACTGACTGATGTGCGTGGAATGTGTATGTATATACAGAAACGCTTGTCTGAAACATGTATAGATGCGTATTAACACACTGGTAATAAATCAATGGAAAATTCTAAATATATGTACGAGGAACCTTTTGGACAGCAAAGTGTATGATGGTACATGTGTGTGTTTGGTGGACAGTAATGTTAGTTGAAATAAGTGTATATGTTTATGTGTGTGAAGGAAAAGTTTGTAGGCGTTTCCGACTAAATCTTTGAAAATTAGCGAGATTTTCCGAGGATGTATAAATGCTGTAGCCACTTATATTGTGGGTCATTGAACGTAGTTTCTTGTAATAAATTTGTAGCTAGGGTATTATTTCATTCATTTTATGTATTATTTAGAACATCGTTTTTATTAAAATATTACTTATTTTTATGTATTATTGATAATATTATTTATTATTAAGAATATTATCATAATAGTATTTATTATTTAAAATATTATTTGGAATTAGTATTATTTCATTTATTTGTATTTATTGGTAGACATAATTTAGATTCATGAAGAATAGTTCTGTAGAAAGATGATGTAATGTAATGTTTTAAACGAGTGTACTAATGTCATTATTATGTTTTCAAAATACTTTCTCCTTAGTGAAATCAAAGCTATGTCCCATGTTTCAATGTAAAACGAGAGGTTTAGAACGTTTGTCTAAACGTTAGCTCTTTTGTGTTCGTAGATGTGGATTTTAGATCAAATGATGTTTCCCCTATTATTGTGCTCATTTTTGTTGTTGTTACCACAACGTCTCAACCGATGTGACCTCCTCCACTGCCACAACCCTTCCTCATATGCTTCTCGAGTTGGGTAACATTCAGAGAATTTCGAACTGAGCTCTTCAGTTAATCATTTAATCGGCTGGAATAGATTGCTCTCATTATGCTGACTATGTGTAGGGGAGATAACTCGTCAAGTTCTTAAGTTATTACTGGCTCCTTTTCCGCCTAATCGAAGAACATACTGACCGCTGAACTCACAATTACTATATATCCAAATTCCCGAACTAACGCTTTAAAGCCAAGGCTATTGTCCTGTTGGACAATTTTGAGTGAAGAACTTGGAGACCTAAACTGCCTGCTGATTGGATCAGTCTGTTAAGTACAATACGTAATACATGACTGAGTGGGCAGAAAAATTTCCCGCAGTAAGTTGTCATTACTTTCTGCGGTAGACTGGCTGCTAAGTCTATAGAACCAAATATTTAACCCATAGATAGAGAGAAAAGAGACAGATTAATTCCTTTCTCAATGGTATTTGCGCTTAAGTGAATGCAATGAATTCAACTAGAATTCGAACTCGGCTCTCCGATTTCTCGTTCTGAACCGATATCCACTACACCACAATGCACATCTGTGGCCGGAATCATTCAGATATATTTAGAAATAAAAATGTATATTGTAATTTGTTTGTATAATACAATCTGAAATCCTCCAAACGAGATATGAACAATGCTTTTAATAAAGATGAATATTATAAGTTAAAATTCACATTATATAATGCGCATATCCGATCACTATAATCTTAACCTCCTCAAGTTTAAAGTCAGCAGTTATGTATTTTCATAATGTGTACTTCTTAATTCCCTCCTCTTACGTTCATAAAACCACTTCATTCACTAAGCCTATACGTTGAGTGGCTCTTGAAATTTGTAATGGGTAAAAAAATAGGGTAAATAAATATCAATATATCCTGAAACTTTTACCAGCATTGGTTGGTTCATATCAATTTTTTTAGAGGAAAACACTGACTTGCATAGTAAAGTTTTCCGGAGCTCAGCTAGCGAGAAACGTGGGTCGGTCTGTTAAAGGCTGTGTAGCGCGTTGATACATGCTTTCATATTTTACTCGTTGTTTGCGGACTGACTCATTCTTTAAAGAACGCGCGCTGTAATGACGATATATATAACAAAGAAGTAAAAACAGGTAATAACTTTAGCTTCAGTCTTTTCAGCATATGTCTCTGATGAGAAATGCATCAAATATCAGAAACATGATAATATCTTTCTTTCCAGACGCCCCACTCTCTCTCTCTCTCTCTCTCTCTCTCTCTCTCTCTCTCTCTCTCTCATTATATATTCTATATTCGAGTAGGAGTCCTTATTCATGTTTCGTATAATATGACGGACAAGGAATTATTTTCTTATTCAGTTTTTCTAGCATCCTTAAGGTTTTTCGTTTTTGAAAGGCGTATAAAGGAATGATCCTTTATTTTTATTGTCCCAAGTGATTTTGGAAAATTCTTTAGCCATTCTAAAGATATTTTTTTTAGTTCTCCTGATAAAGGATTAAATATTTGTTGTCAGAGTAGGAATAATTTAACTCTTCGTGAATGAAACTTCAGTTTCCAAGCACAAATACAAAAATCTGCAAAATTATTGGTAGTGACCTGATATCCCAGTTTCAGTCACTTTTCCACCGACGTAGCGTAGATTCCCTGTGCCTTTTGTATAAATACTTTCATGGTAATTGTTCTGATGAACTTTGTTCTATGATATCTAGATTTTATGAATTTAAGCTCAGTACTAGATTGGCGGCAAGGTCTCATCATTTTACAATTGAATTGACTAGAACGGTAAGTTTTATGCAAACAGTTTGTTCTATCGCACTAACTAGTTGTAAAACGTTTATTCCAGCTTCTTGCTTTCCAGCCAGCTTTGATTTTCAAAAATTTAAATGCAATGTCAATCGTTATCCTCTGTCTTCTTAATTCTTTTTCTTTTATTGTTCTCTCTTCTTAATTATATTTTCTTCTTCTTCTCATATTATTATAAATCCTATGCTAACAGTTTCTTCTCTCGCTTGTAGAACTCTCTTCCGGGTTCTTGCTTTCCAGTCTACTTTGATTTTCAAAAATTTAAATACAATGACGATCGTTATCTACTGTTTTATTGATTCCGTTTCTTATCTTGTTGTCGCTCCTTAATAATGTTTCTCTTTTCTTATTCTTTTACACTCACTGACCTCCTTATGTTTTAGTGGCTTTATTGCCTTCTTTGGGGTGAAATGTTTTCTTTTTTATTGTAATCCGACATTATTTCGTAAAAATATTTTAGAGAATACACGTGTTTGATTAGACTTCAAAATGCAAGCTTCAGGTCATCTTTATCCTTGAATGCCATCTTCATTGCCTGCGGGGGATCGCATTCAATGATAACCTTTTTTCATCATAATTCATAATTCCCTTCTGAACAGTGATGCAACGTGTCATAGAGTTACTAATGATAATGAAAAGAAAGGTTCGTGCTAGCAGTTTTTTCATCATAATTCATAATTCCCTTCTGAACAGTGATGCAACGTGTCATAGAGTTACTAATGATAATGAAAAGAAAGGTTCGTGCTAGCAGTTTTTTCATCATAATTCATAATTCCCTTCTGAACAGTGATGCAACGTGTCATAGAGTTACTCATGATAATGAAAAGAAAGGTTCGTGCTAACAGTTTTCAGATGACATTAAATTTGACGTGCTTATTGTCACTGATAAAAACTAACTTCATACTTTTGATACGAGTTGTATCTCTTTGAAAGAAAAAGTTTCGTCTGCAGCAGTAACGTCAGGTGCCTAAACTGGGTCAATGACGGCATAACATAAATTAAAGCAGGAGTATCGCTTGTTTCTAAAAAACGCTGGAGGTCTTCCGTTGTCTGAAGCATTATCAGTTTCCTGAAGTATAACACAGTATAAAGGAGGATGAGTTACATTTGAGACTGTTGAAGATTGCCGCTAGGTCTTCCCGTCGGAAATTAATAGTGAAACAAAAAGATCTTAACGCATGCTCTAACTGGGAGGAGAAGAGAAAGGTGTGCATGATTCCAGGGGAAGTATGGAATAGCCCAAAGGAAGCCGCCAGACTTCAAAACTGATCCAGTAAGTTTTAAAGAATCGAATAACGCATAGGTTTTACGTTTCTCATTTATTCGGAATTAAGCGATCTTTATAAAAAAGATGAATGACTGACATGAAGTTCCTTTGAAACGAAATATAAAACGAAATCGAAATTACATTGCGGCATTTATATTAGTTTTAGGTTTGAAAAGTGACTTGCATTTTATCTATGAAAAATAGGCATCGCTTTCATTTTTAGTATGTTTCTTCCGTTATCCGAATTAGCGTTGGAGAAGCAGTTACCATTATTTATGGAAAAATGTTTTGAGCATTCCCAGTCTTTCCACTCAAAAATAAAGTTATTATTATTATTATTATTATTATTATTATTATTATATTTAAATCATTTCACCCTAAGCAAGGCAACACTGCCACTGGTGCGCAGGGGGCTACATAAGAGGAGAGTGAAAATTTACATAGGAGAAGAGCGAAGAGAAAGGGGAACCGGCTACAGGGGGTGTCAGAGAATGGGTAAGAGAAGGATGAGAATACTAGTGTAAAGAGAGTTGCGAGAATAGAGTGAAAAGAGAAAGGAACAAGATACAAGGGGTGTTGTGGAAAGAACAAGAGAAGGACTGGTGTCAGGGGGGATAAGAAATGGCAATTGACATTGCAATTAAACTTTTGGAGATCGTAGCAATC
This sequence comes from Ascarosepion bandense, assembly GCA_037127315.1. Lineage (NCBI taxonomy): Eukaryota > Metazoa > Mollusca > Cephalopoda > Sepiida > Sepiidae > Ascarosepion > Ascarosepion bandense. The sequence goes on along the minus strand of JBBBDQ010000866.1, from coordinate 993,433 downwards.
AGGGAAGCAAGCATGCGGAAGGGAGTTCCACAAGCAGGAAGTGCAAGAAAAAAGGCTGATGAAGTAAAATTGGAGGCTGCATTTTGTTGTTTTAACTGTAAAAGGGTGAAACCTTGTTGCCAGTCTGGTTGTTCTAGTAAATTCTTGTAGAGGTCATAGAAAAACAGGTGAAGTGTTTCGGTGACGATATTATATTATGAATTTATTTGAATGAAAGATTTTGTCAGGAGAAACTTTTGCATCTGCCTCATATGATGGAATGTGAAATTCAGTTGCAAAGTTTGATGAGGGAGGTGAAAACCACGAAGAAATCCATTGGTTGGTGAATGATTATATTCTGAATTTATTCCAATAAAAGTTCATACCTTTGCATCCAAAATACGCCTTGCTATGTTCACAGGGCTGAATTATTGTCATGCACGACGTATTTCTTTGGTTATAAGATAAATCTATAATAACTATATTCTTAAAGAACGCGGTTAAACCCAGGCAGAGATTATGTGTCGACATGTCAGTTAGTTAAGTTTCCATACATGATACATGCTTGGGCGATCATGTTTGAAAGAGACATGACTGACTGGAGCAGAAAATTTTCCCGCAGTCGGTTGCTATTATTTTCTTCGGTATACTGATTGCCAACTAAGGCTATAGAACCCAATCTATTCTGTTATTTGACCCTTAGCTAGAAGGAAAAGACGGATTACCTTTTCCAATGGTATTTGCGCGTAAGTGAGTGCAACGAATTTAACTGGAATTCGAACTCGGTTCTCCGATTTTTTGTTCTGTACCGATATCCACTGCACCACAACGCACATCCGGCTTGTGTTGATGTAAAAGTTTCTATTATTTCTTGATAATGTATTTCTGTTATTACTGAAGTTCACCTAATACAATGCCAAAGAGCCACTTAAGATAGTGGGTTACTGAATGATGTGCGTCATATAAACGTAAGATGACGAAGTATGAAGCGAACATTACGAAAATATCTAACGATTGACCCGAGGCTTGAAGAGGTAAAGATTGTCGTTTATTAGGTTCCTATTTATGCAATGTGTAATTACATTAATTCAAGAATAAATGTTTATTCAAAAATCGGGCATTTATTTCTGGACAACCTAATAACGTGTACCTCTTACCTTCTCCATTTACGCTCTTGCAACAACCTCATTCAGTAACCCCCTACAATAAATGGCTCTTGTATTGGGTGAACAACAGTATTAAAAATCCATTGTCTAGGGATGGGATTCATAGCCGTTAAATTGCAATTTTCATATTCACTAGACTGATACTTTTTCACTGAGGATTTATTATCTGTACGTCTCAAATATTTCAGTTTACAATTCTTTCATATTACAGGTTAAGTCACAATTTCGAAAGAATATTGATTTGTTTTTTACGGCTTATCAACTCATTGTTGGTTATTTAAGGCAAGAAAATATTATTAGATTGTAAGATTTTTTGGGGAAGTTAATAATGGGTTATTGATGAAAGTTTTACTAATTAACCCACAGTTGGGGGAGATGTGGATTCATATCTTTCGCACGGTTATTTACGTGTAAGTAAATAAAACGAACCCAATGGGAATTGGAACACGGCTCTCCGATCAAGAATTCAGAGTTATTATCAATTACACCACCAAACTTACAGCACTTGGTATTCCCAAACGGTAACCCATCTAAGTACTGACTAGGATCGACGTTGCTTAACTTTGGTGATCGTACGGGAACCGGTGTTTCAACGTGGAGTGGCCGTAAGCCCATTATATCAACTGTACATGCAAGTTTACAGCACCTGATATTCCAAAGCACTTGTCCATCTAGATACTGACCAAATTCTACGTGGCTTAACTTCTGCGATCGTAAGGGTTTCAACTTGATGTGGCCGTAAGCCAAGATTGACGTGTTCAGTGAAGCATCCACAAAGTAGCGGTTCTTGGGAAGAAAATTCCGGTGCAACGCCGTTCCTACCAACGTCGCGAATAATAGTGCTTCAAATCGGTGGACGAAGAAAAGCGGGTCTTGACAGTAAAAGACTGAGCTGGTGCCATGAAAGAATGTAGAGTACCTAAAATAGCTGCAGAATAGAGATAGGCTTGTAACATTTCGCATGTGGGGAAAAACAGCTGCAGAGTGGAAAATTAATCATTCTCCGCAAACGATTTTGAACTCTGCCAAGCCTGGAAAGTAAATTCCCCTTGGATAACTGCTTCCAAAGAGCTGTTGCTTTGTGGAACAGACTCCCAGCAGAATGTTTTCCCAATCACGACAATCTTGACTCTTTCAATCTTTCTTACATAAGTTCATGAACTGCACTCCTTGCCTTTTCTTACGCTCATGCAGCACCACGAGAAGGAGATGGCCTTTGTCATCTAACATTAAGTTGGAGGCACAGATCATGGCGAAGAGCTTTGCCTTATCTGACGAGGATATGACCTCAGGGGCATCTAAAATAGTTGGCACTGATGCTTTGCCTCTATTCAGAATTTGGATAGAATTTTCCAGGATTCCAATGATCCAAGTTGTTTGGGTTTGACCTTAGCTGGTTTATGTGCTATCTTATAAAAATAAAGATGTCTCTTTGTTTTCTTTTGCAGATTAACCCAAAATAGCATTTTTGTTGCTAAATTTAATAATTTCAACCTCTGACATCGCAGGTCAGAACCACTTATCCCATACTCACATTTGAAACGAGTGATCTATAAAGATATATTTTCAGTTCCGAAGAACCCAGCTATTTGGCCGTCCTTAAAACGTATACAATCATCGACTATTTCTACTCAAACTGTTTTGCAACACGCTGACGCCTTCTACAATCTTTACAGTATTTTATTATTGAAGCTATGACTAACATTTTTGTCGAGATTTACAAACTGTACGTTTCGTTCAGTTTCGCAAACCAGTCGATAAAATTTGAATGAAAGCTGATCTGTTTGTAAAAATTCTTTGACATACACACTATTTCGTAGTTTAACAGTTAATTTCATATCATAGGACTTCATGGTAAACGATATTTTTTAAGAAAACTACCTTTTTCCTTTTTAACTCTTCTTAAAATTTCTTACGCTTGAGCATGCAATATACAACTGTCTATGCGTAAATATTTCTTTCTGGGGTCAAATTCCAACTTCTTTAAACGTTTGGCTTAGTGATTTGTTTATAGTTCATGCAAACGTAAAGAAAATTAGAAACAGGATTCTTGCATCTATACACTACCGAATATAAGTTTGGGACCACTTAGATTTATTCTCTAAGAGAAAGAAATAACAAATTTTCTGTCTTAGAAGAATAAATATAGATATATTTTATTGTTGCTCACAAGTGTACAATAATTAAAACCAAAATTAATATAGAGTAATTTGAAATTTAATTAAAGTTAATTCATATTTTCTTTTCATAAAAAAAAACCACCACGAGCCTTTATTACTGCAGAGCAAATCCTTGGCATTCTTTCTAATAATTTATAAAAATAAGTTGGTGAAAGTGATTTCCAAGCATCCTGCAAGCATTTAAACAACATTTGTTCATTTATAGGAAGTTCATTTCGAACTGTACGATCAATTTCATCCCTTATTCTCCTTCTTTAATAGTGGTTTCTTAACTGCTACACAGCTTTAAGCCCAGCAGAATGAAGTCGTCTCTTAACAGTAATAACAGCTACTGGATGTTGCCGAGTAGAATTCATTTCAATTGTTAATTCCTGAGCGGTTTTTCTTCTATTCCGCTTGCTAGATATGATCAAATGCCTATCCTATACAATAAATGTTACTCTGGGCCTACCAGATCTTTTTCTGTCAATATTTAACTCAGTTTCACGAAGTAGTTGAAGGCAATGATGCACGCCATTTTTTGATAGGCTTAATTTTTTAGTGATAACACGTTCATCATATCATTCTTTCGAAAGAATTTCAACCTGAGCTCTTTTTTTTCAATGCTAATCTGTTTCTTTTTTGCCATTTATACCGTAGTAATATGGTTTACAAAAATAAATTATACCATAATTATAATATCTGAATAAATCTGAATTTTTGGCAAAAACTTAATCACAATAAGAGGAGTCAAGTAGCAAACTGAGTAAATGTTTACTTTAAAGTTGAAAAGAATACTTTTTTACTTGACATCTTCATAAGAATAACAAAAATACAAACTTGGCGAATTTGATTCTGCTAAAAATGTTTGGGTGGTCCCACACTTAAGGTCGGTAGTGTATATATATATATAACTTAAAGGAAAGACGTACATAAATAATATTGCATTTTTATTAAATAAGTATTTGTTATTTTAACCATTAAATTATTTTTTAAATAGCGCTAGTATTTTGTATATTAAATAATAATTTTAATTAATGAAAATTTATTGTACCAATCTAGGCACCCCAGTAAAACTAACTGTAGTTTGTACCCCATTACCTGTTTACATCTTTCCCCAAAATTTGGCTTCGATCGGTCAATGCAAGGCTGTTTTAGAGGGGGTGACGAACGGACTAACGGATGTCACAGAATTTTAGATATCGATATCAAAATTTTTATTTAATTCTCTAATTATCAGTGAAACTGGGTTCGAATTCTGCTTCATGTTCGATGATGTATAAAACAAATGTAGAGTGCGGTAGAAATAACCTCTCAAATTTTGAATTGTTGGAATGTGGGAGATATTTTTGCTGCACCTTGTACAAGAATTAAGCAAGCGAAAACATAGACGAAGATATGTAATCTGTAATGCATTCATGGAAAGTACTTGAACAAACTACATTCATTGGTTCCGCCAGTCCTAACCTTCACGGATTGCACTCATAACTTACATAGTAGAAAACCACCCACACTCTTTTCATATTCTATCAGTGAGAAGTAAATTCCTGCGAACCATTTTTCTGCGGAACCTACTCTCAAGTGGGTGCTTCCCTGATCAATACAATCTTAACTGTTCAAGTCTAGTGTTAACCCATATCTTCCCTTCTTATCCACAAACTGCTTCTTAATGTAACCCTCTACCTTGAGTGGCTCTCGGATTATTTACAGAGTGAACCTCACTATATATATATATATAATTATTCTTTAATTACAGCAGATGTAACAAGAACAGCACACAAAATAGAACAAAACAAGCACAACAATCTCAGGATTCCAAATCTAGCTCCCAACATAGTCTTTTTCCTTCTCTTTTGTACTACGGGGATCGATCAAAAAGTAATTACTGTTCTCCTTTAATTACAATAGATTTAAGAATGGAATCCTTCAAATCCTACCAAAATGAATACAAGCGCCCTAGGATTTTAAATCTCGTCCTCATCATAGTTTCTTTCCTTCTCAGTTGTGCTATGAGGATCTGTCACAAAGAATGCAATCTTTTTTTTTTATTGCAACAGATTTAATAATAGAAGTACGCAATGTACACCAAAACAAATGCAAGAGTTTTAGCACCCAGATCTAGTCTCCAACAGTCTCTCTTCTAAATCGTGGCATGAATGTCGAGTAGAAAGTAATTTCTATTCTTCTTTAATTACAACAAAGTTAATAATAGAAGCACGCAAAACATACCAAATGAACACAAAACTCTCAGGATTCTAAATCAAGTCCTCAACATGATATCCTCTCTTCTCAATCGGTTTATATACCAGCCTCGTAATGATTCACGACTGATTTCTTAACCATGTGCCCGTTGCCTTTTTACCTCATCAGTATTAGAGAGCCGCTGTTCTCTGATTGCCTCATTTATGCTTGACTAATGTAGCTCTTGAGCAGCAGTTACCTTCTGCATTTTCGGGGTTTGTTAATATTCTGGCAAACCAATTTTTCACAGGTTTTTAAGTCATTAAACAGTAAGCACTATCAAGACTCAACTGGAGGCTTTCAAAGAATTTTGTCTGGCTTATTATTCATTCAACTGAACTGAGAGCATTAGCATGCTTGGTTTTATCTTCCTTTATCTTTTACAGCAGCGGCTGACTTGACACTGCAGGGCCTGTCACTGAGGTCAGCTTCTCATTTCTCTCTAGGATTACTATGAATTCTATTGATACATTTCGTTATTGTGCTTCCATCAAATGCAGCCTTTCCGAAAAAAATCCCTAAATTCGAGGGAATGTTTACAGCACTTTTGCTTTCCAAAAGCAGAGATTCTACTACGACTCTTTTCTTTCCAAGTTTGCTTAGAAGGGCATCAATTTTGAAAAAAAAAACGGTTATTTGTAGGAAAAGACAAATTAGCTAAAGAAAATTTTCCTGAGTTTTAGATTTAAAACAAAAAGTAATATTTTGCAAATTAAACAGAAGAGGTTTTACTTTTTGACCGATCCTTGTATTAAGACCATAATGATTTAAAAATTTAAATAATTTTATTTCATTTTCTGTCTGAATTTCTGGGGTGAGGATTTATCCCTGGACCGGGTACTATATATATAAACTCAGTAGAAAGGGGCGAGCAATAACTGAGCAGTACTAACAATAAGAACTAGACAGAATATCCCTAGACATGGACAGTTGAACGAGAAAAGTCTAACCTATAAGGGGTTCAGTTCAGAATTCTCTATAGGTTGCACAAATCGATATAGACCTGATGTAGACCGGAGAGCACAACAGCAGAAACGTTGTGATAACAACAGCAAAGATGCTGATAAATTGTAGTGTAAATAAGTTTTGTTATATACGAAATATAAACTGCTTGAGAGTGTATCGTTTGGTTTTCAGAGAAGTAGATGCTGTGTTGGGCTCTTGCTTAATTTTTGAATTTCGAAAATAATTTTGGTACATTTTGATTTGTGGTAAAACAGCTGCGTTTCGTTTATTTTCTTCTTTTTTTATCCAAAACCAATAAAGCGTTTCCATTCAAATTCCGAGAACAGTATTTAGAGCCTACCTTTACGGTAATTAAGTGGGTCGGGAGACTTGGAATTAATTTTCGGAGTCGACAGACATCTTCTGCAGAAGTCCAGGTTGCCCTGGACAAAAAATGAAACAACGCAGAAGAAATGTGACAACCACCAGACGAGAATTGAAGGAGCATCAAAGAAAAGTCTTCCGCTAGTGTGCCTCTTCTATTCTTTGCTATTACCACGAATTTTGCTTCAAAAATTGTACAAAATTATTCTTTGAGAACTATTCAAAGTGTTTTCTCCTTTTCTTCACTTCATGTACAATTTCTTTTCTGAGGAATTTCTTATGCAATATAATAATTTTAATTGTAAAAAGGTTTGTTTTTAAACTCGGTCGTGTCGGCTGTCTTTGATATGTGCACATATAAATTAATATTGCCTCAAACGTTTCTTTGAACTATGATTTTCGTAGTTTTTTTTTTTTTTTTTTTTTTTTTTGCCAAATAAGGTTATATAATCTCTATAATAATGCTTTAATTTTGTTTCAAGGTTTATTTTTGTCACCGAAAAAAATATTACTCAATAAAGTTCTGCATATATTTATGAATTTGCTTGGAAAAAATGAGAAAATTCTCTGATTACGCAATTATTACGTCAGCCAACCTGAAAACCGCAAAGGTCGTTAATCCGGTAATAAATGGATTAAGAAAAGCTGATATGTTCTTGATTTACCCTCAAACAGGCTACAGCTAATCGGGCTACAATTAGCGCTTAAAAAACACTTGAAAAGTGTAATTTTATTATTTAACTACAGGATTCTGTAAATTTTTACTTAAAATTTACCCGAAGACGTCTCGGTAGTCAGTCTGTATTTTGTGCCTTGAAAGAACGAAATTGTTAGAGTTCATGCTGGCGTTACTGATAACATAAGGCCTTGATTATAAGATTTTTTTTATTTATTAAAAAAAAAACTTCGAAAAAATAGTTCAAACAAATGTTTGAGGTAACATTAATAATTTATATGAGTGCACAAGAATAGACGACACGAACTGATTTTTTAAATAAAGAAACGAAAAAATTATACTTACCAGACCACACAAAATAAATGAATTGCACAAATGAAGTGCTCTATGTTCTAAATGATGAGTAATAACGTATGGATTTTATCAATGAAAATGAAATATGCCTTTTCACAATGAAAATTATTGTACTGCATGTGAATGTCATCAGAAAAGAAAAGTACACAAAGTGAAGCAAAAACAGAAGATACTTTTCTGAATAGTCTTTAAAGAAGAATTTGGTACAAATTTTGAAGCAAATTTCGTAATAACAGTGAAGATTAGATTAAATCCAACAGCCGAAGACTTTTCTTTGATGTAACAGCGACTTTGATGTTCCTTTCAATTCTCGTTGGGCGGTTTCCCTATTTCTTCTGCGTTGTTTTCTTTCTGGACCGAGGGTGGAGGAATGTGTTCTTGCAGCAGCTGTTTGTCGACTCTATAAAATAAAATCCAAGGCCCCCCTTAAACAACCTACAGGTAGGCTCTAAATATACTTCTCGAAATTTGGAGGGAAACCTTTTTATTGGTTTTGGATGAAAAGCAAACGCAGCTGTTTTACCACAAATTGAAATGCACCAAAAATATTTTCGAAATTAAAAAATTAAGCAAGAGCCTAAGTCAAAGTCTGCTTTTTCTCAGAAAAGTAGATGATACACACTCAAGATGCTTAAATTTCTTATATTATGATAATATTTATTAGTATATATATATATATAAATTTTATTTCTACCATATCCAAGTTCCTGTGCCACGCACAAAAATCTAGTGGAAATAACAAGACATATTAATAGACGCAAAATTATAAAACACAAGACTACCAGAATGTGAAACTTTAAAAGGAAATAATTATTTACAGTCAGTACCTCTACTCACTTTACATACCTAAGTTTTAAAGTGAATTTTTGAAAAAGAAAATTTTGAAGCTTTCATTTTAGCTTTTTAGGTACCTCCACTAAATCGCCGAAAAAACAGCATAGTATGAAAAAAAAAAGGTCCTAAACTTAATAAAAACTAAGTTTTTCCATCAAAATGTTTGTTATTATTAACAGAAATGATCAAAACATTTTTTTTTTAATTTTAATCCTTTCTATACGTTTGAAATTTTGATAAAATTCTTGTTTTTATTTTCGTTAGCGGAGAGCTAAATCGTTACGACAGTTTACAATGGAAAACGTAATATTACATAACTCATTTTTTCTGGTGACAAACACATTAATTTGGAAATTCTTGGAAAAATCAAATAATTGTAGGAATTTAATGAAATTTTCAGGACTTATTTACAAATGAATGAAAATATTCTTGAAATTATTATTTTTTAAAAATCTTGCTATATATATATATATATATATATATATATATATATATTTAAAATACCTTTAATCCAAAAGGATAAGTAGGAAAGTAAATCCCAAAGACCCGATCCTAATTAATATTAATATTTTAATATTAAAATTGATACAGGTGGAGAGCTCAATGTAATTAAAATTACAGAGCTAATTATAAAATAAACTGAATTTCGATGTTCAAAACTGTTGAATGATCATTTCAACAATGTGGTGGTTGCCGATGAGATGTGAAATCTCTCTTAGGGATTTCATGTTGAAATGATCATTCAGCAGTTTTGAACATCGAAATTTATTTTATTTTATATATATATATATATATATATATATATATATATATACACACATCTGTTACTCTACTTCCACGTAAATTCATAAAATTTCAAGAAATTAAATTCTGTAGGCAAAATTGGTTTTATTAGTTAAACGCAAGATTGATTGAGGAATGTAAATCATGTATTATTTTTTAGCCATTTAGCCCCTTTTACCGAAAATCTGCTCTAAATAGTAAAATAAAAAATGCAATAAAATTATGACATTTAATTAGATAAGCTTCTAATTGCTATAATAAATAATATAAATTAAGGACATTATAGTCTAAAGAAAAAATTCGGTTAATAATGAAATTTTAAAAGAATTGTTTTCATTTTTATGTTTATGAAGTTTCAAAATATTTTTAAAATATTTCAAAGACTTGTAGACGTTAGGTTGGTAATTTATTAAGTGAAAACTATATTTACTAATCGAAAATTGAAAAGTTTGACACAAATCATCTAGTCATCGTATTTTAAAATAATTTTTATTTTATTTTTATTTTTTGTGTACGTGAAGTTGTTTTCGTATTGTATTTTCTATGTGTACATTAAAAAGTCATTTGTTTCACGAATTCTTCCTCCTACAAGAAAAAAAATTGTACAATTATGTTACTTGTGATCGCCATACACTCGCATCTGTTGAGCGGTCATCACATTTCAATTACGGGGAAAGGTCAGAAGGTTCAACTCTGTGTTTAAGAAATATTTTTATTCGAAATTTTATGCTATAAATAAGTAATAGTTGTGTAAATTAAATTAATTTAACATTAAATTTGCTGATTTTCCAAAAAAAAAAAATGTAACACAGATGTATATTTTATTTTTGCAAGGTTTTTAAAATCCAGAATTAACTTTTGTTTACAAATGTGTTGTTCGCTCAAAAATGTCCGAAAATGTAAAAATTAAAATCAAATCTCAACATTTTAGATTCCAATCAATATAACTTAAGTTTGAAATACACCAGAGTATTTTGCTTACTGGAAATAGTAAATTTATTCATTTAACTTTCAATCAAAACTAAACTAAAATTAAAGTTTCTAGAAAACTTTTTGTTTCCAAAAATTTAATTTAAAAGTTAGTTATCGAAAATGAGGTACCTAGCTTTAATTGAAAGCTAAATAATTAAATTTTTACTATTTTATATTCTGGTGTATTTCATATAGAAATTATGTTAATTGCAGTCTCAACTTTTTAAGAATTTTCAAAAGTTATCCTTTTTTCGTCTATTTTTGACAGATTGACAGGTCTTTTAACAAAAATTAATTCTCGGTTTTAATAATCTTGCAAAAATAAAGTATAAATACATGACGTTATTTTTGTAAAATTATTAAATTTAAAGTTAAATTAATTTATTTTGAAACAAGTATATTTTGTTTTTATTAAGTCTGTGGCCTTTTTTCTTCATGCTTGCTATTTTTTCAGCAAATAAGTGGAGGCATCTAAACATTACTTACGAAAAAAGATACAAACACAATTTGCACAAAAACTTCCTTTTGTGCGCCTATTAAACAATTTTTGATAAACGATCACCAGTTAAAAATGAAAATAATTACAACTCGAGAAAACACAAGGATTCGAAAAGAGAAAATAATAAGTCAGTAAAAAACAAAGATGCATCTATCTTTAAGAAAAAACGAACAGACCTATTTTCAAATTGTTCCTAGAGCGTCTCTGGTACATTCAATAATTTTTTTAAAACGTCCCTTTTTACACCGTTCTTGAGAAAATTTCTCAGAAATCATTCCATTTTAGGCTGTCCAATCTCAGGATCATTTTTACTGGAGCTTCAAATTTCTCTAGTCTCTAGTCTCTATGTGGTTGGCTGGCTGGTAACAGGAACCTTCTTGATGCTCTCTTGGTGTTAATAGATTTTTTTTATGTTGACCTTTTTCCCTTGCTGTCGAAAGGTCTTCTACCCGTATATACTGACCCGAGCTTTATATATTCATAAAAATTAGGCTCACTTCTGCCCCAATATTCGGGATGCTATTAGAGTTTGAGACAACGTCTTTCATTGTATATATGAAAAAATCATTTTCCACAAACTAGAAATAGATCCTTCACAAATGTTGGCGGGTTTTAACCGCTGAGCCGAAAGATATACAATTGTATCAGTCTCGAAAAAGAAGACGCGCCCGTTATACTGTTCACCTCGTTCTATATCTGAGCTGCAACGCTACAGCATATATTAAGATGTCAGCAATAAAACAAACGTTGTGATGAATTCTTACTTAATTTTTGAATTTTAAAAATATTAATAGTAATGATTAGTGGTAAAACAGCTGCGTTTGTTTTTAATCTAAAATCAATAAAATAGTTTCTCTCCAAATTGCAAGAAGTGTATTTGGAGCCTACATGTATGCTATATAAGTGGGACCTTGGATTTGATTTTCGAAGTCACCAAGCAGCTGCTAATGGAATCCTGGTCCAGAGAGAAAATGACGCATAAGAATTTCGATGATTGAAAAGCACAAGTCGTTTGTTCCCACATCAAAGAATAGTCTTTAGTTGGTTTGCTTGATATAACCTTTGCTGTTCCCACAAACTTTGCTCCAAAAAAGTGAATTTTTTCTTTGAAAACTATTCAAAGAAATAGTTCTCTTTTTCTTTACTTGATGTAGTTTTCTTTTCCGATGGCCTTCTTACGCAGCAATATAATTTTAATTGTAAAAAGCATGTTTCATTTTCATTGATAATTAACACGTTATTGGCCATCATTAGGTACACAGAGAACTAAATTTGTGTAATTCTTTTTTGTCCGTTAAGAATAAATTTTATCGTTGTTTTCAAACGCGGCTCGTGTCGTCTATCATTTGTTGCGTGCTCATAAATTGTTGTTACTACAAACATTTGTTTGAATTTTTTTTCGTTGTTTTCTTATAACGGAACGGAATAGCTGAAAGGAAAAGAAACGATAAACATGCTTTGTTCTCAGAGAGATTTTTATGCATGACATTTATCCCACACTGAGAAATTATAACAGATGTCAACACAATAAGTAGTGTAAAAATTTAACGAAAACATAATCTTATAATAATTCCCAATGGGAATTGGGTCTAACGGGTATTTTTATGTGTTTTCTGGAGAAACCACATATAGGATTCCAGATTCGAAAGAACCGAATTTATCTGCTATGTCACTATCGAGGACATATTCCCTTGAAACAAGGAAACGGCGAATTATGGATTTGTAGGGGATCGACTTAATCATGTTCACCAATGCCTAGTCGGGGACAGTAAAATGTAGTGGCATGATGGTTAATTCTGTGATCAAATAATTGCTAAGTTACTAGCGAATGAAGTGGGCGACTGTGTTTGTATGTATTTCATCGCTACTTGCATGGACGTCTGCTTCCTGTCCGAAGAGGAAGTTCTCGCTGGGTTTCCTCCTTTAAATACTAACAGAAGTGAATCACAAACACTTGTTGAAATTTCGCGCGCAATTACGTGTCCTAACGTGTCCTCAGGTGCCTACGATTAATAGACCAATCAGCGATGGTTATTCATAAAATTAGCCGTCTGATCGTTTTGGCGTTTAGTTTGCATAAATCTTTTAATATCATTAAGTGCGATTAAAAAATGTCGCTGGAACTTTTACTTAAATTGTTGTATCTACTTTTTTATGAAAACTTTTCAAAGTGGATTCCCCAAGGTTCTTCACAAATTGAGGACTGCGAGTCTGAATAATTTTTTGTTGTCTGATGAAGAAATATTCCCATAGAAAAACGATGCCACGGGATTGTAATCCGCATTACGTGGAAGCTGGTTGTCAAGGACAGAAGCCTAGCCGCGGAAACTGTTTGGTTTTATTCCTGGAAAAAAGTCACTATGAGGTGACGTCACTAACTGTCTATCACATAACTGGCGTCACTTCATTACGACCAAAGGGAGATAGCTTCGTTATCACATATTTTTTTAGCCAATGTTTAGGGTTTTATGAATGAATTAATAATAATACTAACAAAATTTTATTTCAATGTACCTTGATAAATATAACAAAATTATCTGTTGCTGATAAAAAAAAAATCAATATTTTTTATCTGACGTAACAAAATCTCTCTTTTTTTTTTTAGATAATTTTTTAACTAACTAGTAATCTTAAAATTGTAAAACATGTTAAGCATTCTGATGTTTTATTCAAATTTAGGTACTTTAGCTTTACAGTTTTACTTACGAATATGCTGATTTCCGGTTTTTTCTAAAATCTACTTCAACTCTATATTTCCAACGCCACCGCCTAAAACTGTGTACTTTTATTAACTATTATTTATTGACATTTTTTCCTTCAATAGTAAATAGTTTTACATGTCATGCGGTTCACATTATTCCCCGATCTTTTGAACAGAAGTAGAAGTTTATCTCTTGTTTTCTTTTTAGGATTAGGTTTCCGGTTACTTCAGGAGTTTTTTCTTATCTTCTCTTCCACCTCTGGTGGCGCCTTGCATCTTGGTGGTATTATCACCTTGTTTAGGGCGGTACCTCTTACTCTATAATCCCTTACTATGTACGAGCGGCTCTTATGCTTTGTATAAGGGGAACATAATTGTAAAAGGATAAAATATCAGAAGAATTAATAAGATTTATCTTCCTTAGCATGGACAGTAACACACACAGATTGCTGTTGATATTTATCTGGTTTTGAGTACTGATCTCAACCACAAAGCTGGCTCTATACTGCTTAGCTTTTTCAACAAACCGTTTTCTCTACCCAAGTAATTCACACAAGCAGGCGTACGTCCAATAACCAATTAATATAATAACATATTTCAGCTCCAACAGCAGCAGCAGCAGCAACGAATGTGTAAAAGAAGATGAAAGCTTAATAAAGTTCATTGCTCTTCAAGATTTAGAACTGTTCTTCCATTAGACTCCTACCGGGAGTTAAAAGCTCAGTCTACCCTACTACTTCCTTCTTCTATGTGCCGTGTTCAAAAAATCAGGCGATCATGATTCTCAACAACTTTCTATGCCTCGTGGTTCTTAGTAATATTTCTCTCTTTGCCATCCCGATCCCTCTTCCGGCACAGAGATTCATGTAATTTCCAAGAATATTAGCTTGAAATGAACGCAAACAGCTTCGGTTGGAATTTAAATTCAATAATCTAGTTCCATTTTTTAGACTGATGACCAATGGGACACCACATATACTGCACCCCCGGCAGCATCAAAAGGTGTGTCTACATCAAGATAGCTTAATGTTCATCGCTCTTCAGGATTCAGAATTGTCCTTCTGTTAATCTGGTTACCTTAGCGAGACTTAAAACTCACATTACCCTTTTACTTTACTAATAGATACAGAAAGAGCAGAAGTTCAATGCCTTTTCCAAGAACATTAGCGTGAAATAATAATAAAAAAACCTTTAGTATGTTGTCTTAATAATAACAAAGATTTTGTTTTTACTAAGTTTGGTGTATTTTTCTATCATGAGGTACCTATATATATATATATATATATATATATATATATATATATATATAAAGCACAACTCCACGTAATTTTCTTTGATGCTTCTATATTTGGATGAATTAGTCATTGTAATTTTATAGCAAGAGAACATTTTACCGGATGAAATTACGGACCATTAACAACAATAGTAAACCAGATTACAAAACTCATCGTCTGTAAATGCAAGAAACTAATCCAGGCGGAATATTAAGAAATAAACACGACAGAGTAAGAACGATGACAGACTAAAAATTCACTAAATCCCCTGAGTTCAAATATATAAACAAAGCAGGCGGAAACGAAACAGAATCTAACCAAAGTCTGAAGGGAAAAAACGAAAAACAAAAAACAAAAAAAAATTACAGTCTGTATTTTGAGATCTGGACACACCATCGTTCACAAGCAAGAAAAATGGTCTTGCTTGTTATGAACAATACATTCTAGTATGTCATGGACGTTGGTTATGAACAATACATTCTAGTATGTCATGGACGTTGGCTTTCCAAGTCAGACTTTCTTTTTCTATGCGCCGTGTCCCTTGAGGACGTAGGAGAACATGACCTTCCACATCTCCCTATCCATTGTAGCTCTTAACAGCCTTTCTCTTGTTACTCATTCAAAACCCTGCTCCGCCATCCATTTGCTCGAGTCCACCAAGCATATCATGCGTTGCTTTCCCCTGTCTCTCTTTCCCACTATATATCCTGTAAGTATCAGATACTCCAAGCCCACTTTCCTAATTACATGTTTCAGAAACTTCAGCTGTCTTTTCCTGATGTTAAATTTAAGTTTCCTTTTTCGTTTCCATTCTCTCCAAAACCTCGGCGTTGCTCATATGCTCGGTCCATGGTATCCTCAGCATCCTTCGGTAGAACCACATTTCAGTTGCTTCAAGTCTTTCCTTCATCTTTGATGAGATTGACTAAGTTTCACTAACATCACATAACAATCCAGTACGCTCTTCTTTGACCTCCCCACCGCACCAACAATTCTCAGGCTGGCATATATGTGTATTGCATACGTTAACTGGCTGTAATTTAACTGCAACTGTCGCCTGCCATTCCGTACCCGCGTGATTGAAGGTATTGGTGATCTGTCGAAATCTCTCACTGTCCCTGCTACGTTATGATTTCTGATCTCAAGGTGAGTTGAGGACTCGGAGGACAGTCGTCTTGTGTCATACTCGGTGACCACTGCAAATGAAGAGGCGGGGTGCGTGCACACTTCAAGAATAGAGGAAAATAGACAAGAACAAAAAATAAAGAGACAGCAGCGACAGCCAGTCTATGTGAACTAATGATTATATTCGTAACTCTTTGTACAGCAAAAGTGAGGGAAATACTATAATAAAAAAAAGAAAAAAAAACAACTTTTTGTCAAAGTCTACAAATTACTGGCTGCTACTACGTCTAGTCGTCGTTAGAGGTATGACAGTCACTGCCTCCTGATGTAAACCCTTTCTTTTTTCTTTGTGCTTAGCAGCGGTGGACGTGCCTTTTAGCGTGGGGAGGAAGTTTTAACGCTCAGGGCCAAACTTCTCTCTAGTGCGTCTCAAGCGAATCTTTTCTTTTCAAATCCATGTGCCTTTTTGTTAAAAATCCTTTTAAGGTATCAAGAGCAACAGCTCGAGTTTCGCCGTTCTTATCAAGAGCCTGATATATATATATATATATTCAGTGATGATCGCTAGCACATCAGCAGTAGGCCTGGCGAAACGGAAGCCATATTGTTTGTCAGAGAGAATGTTGTGAGATGTGAGATGCCCAACTATTTCAGCATAGATAAGAACCTAGAATCTTCTTCTTCTTCTTCTTCTTCTTCTTCTTCTTCTATGTGCCCTGTCCCTTCAGGACGTAGGCGATCATGGTTCTCCACGTCTCTCTATCTCTTGTGGCTCCTAGTATGCTTGCTCCTGTTACTCCTGGCAACCCCGTTCCGTCATCCATCTGATCAGGCCCTGCAAATATGTTATCCGCTGCCTTCCTGTCTCTCTTTCCTTCTATTTGGCCAGTCAGTATCAGGTTCTCCAGGCTCTCCTTCCTCATTGCGTGTCCTAGGAACTTTTTCCTGATGCTCAGTATTAATTTCCTTTTCGTTGCCATTCTTTCGAACACCTCATCGTTGTTTGCATGCTCGGTCAACGATATCCGCAGCGTCCTTCTGTAGAACCACATTTCCGCTGCTTCCAGTTTTGTCCTCATTTTCGATGATATTGTCCAGCATTCACTGCCGTATTGAAGAACTGACATCACATAGCAATCCAGCACTCTTTTCTTTGTTTCTAGTGAAATTTTCGTGTATGTTAGTACTTTACTCAGCTTCTGGAACGCGTCCTTTGCCATGCCAATTCGCCTTCAGATCTCCGTGTTGCACTTTCCATCTTCTGTTAGAACACTTCCTGGGTATTTAAATTGTTGTACTTGCTTTATTCTGTTATCCCCCACCTGTATTTGGCATTTTGGGTTGCACCTTTTGCTGATGACCATGCATTCAGTTTTCTTAAAGTTTATTTGTAGTCCATTTTTGTCACTCTCCGCCGCTACCTTCTGTAGGAGGTCTTGTAGTTTCGTTTCCGTGTCTGTAATCAGCATTGTATCATCTGCATATCTTATGTTGTTCAAGTTGTGGCCTCCAATAACAAATCCTGGCGTGTCATCTAGGGTCCTCAAAATATTCTCGCTGTACAGGTTGAACAAATCCGGTGAAAAGACACATCATTGTCTCACGCCTCTTTCTATCTTTGTAAATCTACTGAGATCGTTACATGTCCGTATGCATGCCGTTTGCTGCCAGTAGAGATTCTTGACTACTCTTATGTCTTTCCCGAAAATGTCGAGGCTGCCGAGCATCTCCGTCAATTCTTTGTGTCGTATCTTGTCGAATGCCTTCGCATAGTCAATGAAACATACGTACAAGTCTTTCTTCATTTGTATTGGCCTTTCGAGGAGCATCGTAATCCTGCCAAAAAGAGGTAAGAGGTTAGTAGGTGGTAATTAGAGAGGTCAGTGGGCTCTCCAGAGTTCTTAAAAACAGGAACTACAGTTGAGGACTTCCAACAAGCAGGAAAGTAGGAAGAAGTGAGGCAATAGTTATAGAGTTTAGAGCGGAATGGAGCCAGCTAACGGGTACTTAGAAATTATGTTTGAGACAAGTGATAGGGCTATATACTCAATTGAGCCTCAGTTCTAAGTGGAAGATTGAGTGTGAGTACTCCAGACGAGTCATGTGTAGAGTTGGATGAAAATTTGTGAGCAAAGCACTCGACTTTGCCTGCTGTGGATGTGAGGAGTTCGAATTGATTGAATAGAGGAGGGATTGAAGGTTTTCTGTTGTTCAGTACATTCTTGCAGAGCCGCCAGTAATCTTTGGAAACAAACTTGCGGAGATGCTATACGCTGCTTCATTTTACCAGCAAACAATAGCTCAGCATCATTTAGGACACGCTTACATTTATTACGAGGAGAGACAAAGAGCCGACTATTGTGATCAGGCGTGTCGGTCCGGTAAAGCCAGAAAAAGTGATTCATGCGGGCAACGGCAGCCAAGCAAGCGGGGGAGAATCAAGGAAATAAACTAGGTTTAAGTATAAATTTTCTAGCTGGGATGAAAGCATCGATGCTGGCTTACACCCAGGGGAAGACTTCAGAGGCGCAATCTTCAATAGAGAGATTATAAATTTTGTTTCAAGGGACATCGTAAAGAAAATATCGGTACGAGTCCCAGTCTGCTCGTTGATAGCAGTAAGATATTCTGCTGGTAAGAGGTTCCTGCATGGAGTGGGAGTAGAAAGTTATATTTAATGACACCACAGCATGATCAAACTTGCCAAGAGGGCAAAGCTGCATACCATGGCCAAAATCAGCCCCAGTTGTGTAGTACCACTGTGGAATCGAACTGAAAACACTAAAGCGTATTAACCGGCATGTCATCAGTGCCCTAAGAACGTTTCTTCTAAATATTTTACTAAGCTGAGCCTACTAACGCCACAATAATAAAATCTCCAGGGAGGATCAGGCTCACCATCGTAACAAAATAGGCGCTGAAAAAATGTCAACTATTGGCTATTGTCTGCTTGCGTATGCATCCTGATAGTAGACAGAGAAACGTGTGGGTGGGTGTGCGAGTTAACTACTTTAATTACTTTGTTGAGTAATTGCAGTAAAATGGCTGTTACATTTATTGCTAGCCTTGACAACAGTATCACGACTCTAAAAGAATTAATGACGCAAGCAGCGAGATAAAATTATTGCGCCTCTCGGTGAATAATACATTAACGTCGTCTGGATGTGGGTGGATAGAATGAAAATTCGCAAAAGATACAAGGAAAGTAAGTATAAGAAAATGAAACAAAAATAAAAACAAAATATGAACATAAAAAGAAAGAATAAGATAGAAAAAAGAAAAAAGAAATATGAAAGAAAGATAAAGAAAGACAATTTGAAAGAAAGAAAAAGAAAGAAATTTAGAAACATAAAAAGCAAGAAAGAAAGGACAGAAAGAAAGAAAAAAATGAAGAAAATATGAAAATAAGAAAGAAATAAGAAAAAAGAAACAAAAAATAAGAAAGAAACGAAAAATGTGAAAATAAAGAAAGAATAAGAAAAAGCGAAAGAAAAAAAAGAAAATATGAAGGAAAGAAAAAGAAAAATAAGAAAGAAAAAACAAGGGAAAGAATAAAAAAATAAAATTAAAATATAAAAAGAAGGAAAAGCAACCAAGCAAGAAAAAGGAATGAAATAAATAAATAAATAAAAATGGGAAAATAAGAAAGAAAAAGGAAAAATAAAAGAAAGAATGAATGAAAGAAAGATACGTGAAAACAAAAAAGAAAGAAGAAAAAGCAAGAAAGAACGAAAGAAATAAGGAAAAAAAGAAAAAATAAGAATGAACGAAAATGAGAATGAAGGAAAAATAAGAAAGTAAAAAAGGAAATGTGAAAAAAAAAAGAAAGACTAAAAATAAGAAAGCAATAAGGACAAAATCAGAAAAAAAGAAAGAAAAGTTAAAAGAAATATACGTAAATACATACCAAAAGGAACAATGAAGATAGATGAATCCAACATAACAAAAAAGAAAAAAAAAAACAGAAATCAACAAAATTTATAAAATAATCATTCGATTTCTATTCACAAACGTGTTTCTGTATCAGACTAAAAACAATCCGCATAGATTTATAATAGTAGTTTATTTGTAGTATGGAATTTTCTAATGATAGAGAGTTTCTTGGTGAGGGTGTCACAAAAATTCAAGTTATATGATAAGGATTCAGTTTCTATCCATTAACGCTTTTCCGTAACAGAGTAAAATCAAAGCTTATTAGCGGGATTTCGAATTGAGAAACACAATTGGTATAATATAACTTGAAGAATAAATTAATTTCCAGGACATTTTTCGACTAATAGTGTGGCGTCTACGTTCGAGTTCACCTCGATAATAAAGATATGTTCTTGCATATATGTTTGTTTGCTTCAATAGCTGAGAAGCAAATAACAATAGGGTTTAAAGAGAAAAGAAACGAAACGAAAACATGGACAGAAATCCCTGTTAGAAGATGTGATAATAAAGTAAAGGTAAAATAAATAAAAGACAAAGAAAATATGAACATTATTCAATTTTTCTCAACCTAAACAATCGAAAGCGATTAGCAGTGCTTGAGATTCAGATTGAGAGGCAGACATGGCCTCAGATGTTTCATGTATCGGCCTGCTCCAATGATCTTGGTGAGGTAGTAGTGCTCTTCCTCTGATTATACCCCTTTCTTGTTCTTTTCGCTTCGAAAGGTGGTCTTATATGTCAACAACCACTGGGGATTGCTGCTAGTGAAGGCACTACCAAACGGTATTTTTTTCATATGACAGGATTGATATTTAAAAAAATATATCAGGTCTTTTTTTACAAACGTGATTAAATCTAAATTGTAAGCGATCAGTTTGTCACCTTCCGTTTAAAAGTTTTGCATACAGAATCAGTCAGTTAAGTGCCATACGTAATACACGCTTTGGTGATCATGTCTCGAGAGTGACATGACTGACTGGGCAGAAGATTATCCCGCAGTAGGTTGCCATTGCTTTCTGTGGTAGACTGGTTGCTAGCCAAGGCTATGGAACCCAATATGCCCTGATATTTAACCCATAACTAGAGAGAAGAGATGGATTAATACCTTTCCCAAGCAAGGAATTCGAACTGAGCTCCCCGATTTCTCGTTCCGAGCCCATATTCACTGTGTAGGATTTGATACATTCACACACACACACACACACATGGTCATTCAGCGTTCACGTGATAACCCTAGTTTTCCCGCGCTAACGTCATGCCGATATAAGGCGGAAGCGTCACGTGTTCCCGGAGTTAGGGTTTCGTCCCGGGGGAGAGCAGATATTATTATTACCTAAATCACACATACACACGCAAACTAATTGCGGGTAGCAATTAGTGGCGCAAATTTTTCTCACCAGCATGCACACAAAACGCAAAAAATCTCCAATTGGAAACAGACATTAACAGTATGTACATTAACTTTATTCAAACTGAACTTTATTCAATTTAATCTTCTATCGAACATTTACGTTTCTCTTCAGACAAAGGGAAAGAACTTTTCTTTCCTTATTTGATTTGCATGCTTTTAACTCGATGTAACCTTTGTTAATATATTGTTGTTCTGGTTACTTTCGCCTTTTCGTGTTTCCTTATTTCCTGTGTTATTTCATGACGCAAGTTACGCCGAGTCGACTCGTAAATATAAATTAGTAATGGACGCTTCGTCCTCTACAACTGCACCACAACGCACAGCCTGCACAAAGAATACCCGTCAGTATTCATCCGTTACCAATCCTACGAACATGGCCCAACCAGAGGAGACGTCGCTGTCCCGGAAGAAAGTATATGTTAAGAAACTATGATCTTTCAAGCATTATGTGAATAATTTCATTTTAAAAGAAAAGTTGTACAGAAGGAGAATTTAGACAAACTTGCTCATCCGTATTAGAAAAAAATACTATGATCAATTCGTGAATAGGATTTTATTTCAACAGAAGACACGGTTAATGGATATGCAAGTTCGATCCTCACTGAGTGCCATATACTTTTGGCCTTGTTCTACGTCTAAGCTATATTTAGAAAACTTACGAACAAATGGTGAACATTTAGGAACCTCTACACCCACATCACCTGACTATGAATTCTTTCTTTCTTTCTTTCTTTCTTTCTTTCTTTCTTTCTTTCTTTCTTTCTTTTTTTAATTTTTTTTTAATTTTTACTTTTAATAACTCAGTAACTCCGTGATGTTGTGTCAATTGTCAAAGTTCTCAATGTTTGGCCATCCGCTGCTTGTTCTTTTGGCGAAGTTACGGGGATCCTCCTCGGTTGGTTTTCATATGAAACAAACATAATGTCATACAAATGCTGATCCGTTTTGCCTGGACTTTTACTCCTCAAAAATATCACAACTTCCTATTTTGGTAGCTCTCAGCAGTGGTTTTTTTGTTTTGTTTTTAATAAATACTAATTTACAAAAAAATTCTCCACCAAATGTGTCCCTATTTTTTACGAGCCAACCAGTCAACTCAGGTAGTGCCGTTCACGCCTTTATTTTACATTGCAAATATCTATTTTTTCAATAACCTCCCTTTCATTGTCAATGCATTTATTATGTTAATCTATGTTCCTGAAAGGATGCTATCTTAGCAGGAATGCAAGTTCGCACAATATCAAGATGGCAACTATTATAACGCAGGTTTCAATTTTAAAATCTATTTTTGTTATTAAGCAAATCATTAGGACGCGATGGACAGAGTCTTAAGTTTAACTTTGGTTATTTGGGACAGAAAGCGTTCCAATGCGTATACACATATATAAACCAGTGAATGTATATATGGTAGACAGACGTAAGAAAAAAAAATCTTAAACCTAAATTTAGGGGCTGTTGAGGAAGCGAAGGTATGGGTGACCTGGAAGGCAGACCTGTCGCTATTGCCTTTACTGCTCTAGGTTTAATCACTTCTTCGCCTCAGCATTCATAAATTCAGGAAAAAAGAATACATCTGACTTTGGGTAAATAAATATATAATTTATTTACATAGTCATCCGCAGATACAAAACATAAACTGTTATCCGTTGCTGTCGTGAAGGGAGAGGAAGAAAGAAAATGGGAAAAAGAAGGCGAAAGTGTGTCGGTTGCTGTCCTGTGCCAACGGCGGCGTTGTGGTAAGGGGAAGCTCGTCGCTCGACCCCGAAGCTATGTCTCTGCATACCTCTGTCTCTCCCCTCGGTCTGATGTTTGATTTATGCGGGTTTTATAATAACAAGACTAAAGTTCGCATAGACTTGTTACTTTTTCCCGGCTTTTCTTCTTTCACAGGTTATCTTTTCAGTCGGTAGGCAATTCCTTTTTCTATTGGTCAATACATTTTTTAACATCGGCTTGCTACATGAGTAATGAAAAATAAATGTTTTGTTATCGGAAAATATGCATCGATCCCATGCGCAAAACTCAAATTTGTTATTCTACTTTGGTCGTCGAGCAGTCAATATCCGGTTAAACAGAAAAGTGTAAGAAACACGACAGGTCGTAATAAATGTTTTGTAAAATCTATTAATGTTTCTATTAGACTGAGTCATAAATAATTTTCGTTTTTGTTCATCGGCTTTATTCTTGAAAATATAAAGTACAATTGCGTTTTATTAAATTTTATATACACCATTATTTGCAGTGACCTGTTGCCAATTATCAGGCAGTTCTTCGATTAATTTTTGAGTCAAATTCCGCAGGTTTTGATGTGAAAAAATTTTCAACGAACTACTGAATCAGATTTTCATTCAAGAAAATTTTCTTAATCGAAGCGTTTTTTGCAATAATCGGCTGAAGCAAAGTCGGGTGGGGTAGAACAAACCAACAAAGTTCCAATGTTTTTCTTGTGTTAATCTTACTTTTTTTTGTGGTAATGCGCTGACGTGGAGAACTTTGTTTTCAGTTGACGAGAAAGAGGACACTTTTTGAACCAAACTTTAATGGTCACGTTACAACTGACATGTAAATGTGCATTTAGTGTTTCATTGCATTTTAAGAAGTTTAAATGAATAATACCCGGACGATCCCACTACACGCACAATATTACCTTTCTACTATGAAGTTCAGCTGTTATGGTTGTTAGCGGAAATTTATCCACTGCCTTTTACGTTGAACTTTGTCTATTGAAATCTATTTTTTATTACCTGAAATTATATATTTAAAGAATGGTCACTTAAGATGGTACGTTTATTTGTGCAATTCCACTGTCTTTTACGTTGAACTTTGTCTATTGAAAACTATTTTTTATTACCTAAAATTCTATATTTAAGGAATGGTCACTTAAGATGGTACGTTTGTAATTAAAATTTATTCCATAAAGGGAAAATAAATTTTAACTACAGAACTATGCTGAGAATATGGACTGAACGAGGGAGTCTTGAGAGAAAGGAAAGCAAAATAGACGCTTATACTAATTAGAAAGTGACAGTTGACATTTCTACAACATATAATGAACAAAGAAGGATTGGAAATTTTGACACTCACAAGGCATATTGAAGGCAAATGAGAAAGAGGAAAGTAGCGATTAACCTACCTAATGAGCTTGTGTAAATGGATAGCATAACAGAGAACCGAAGCGTCAGGGAAATGACAAACGAGCCCAATAGAACTAAAATTTCTAACAAGATTTAGTTATTAAGGGCAAAATATTAACACCATAATACATGCAGATGACACAGTGCTGATAGCAGACACAATGAAAACTACGGGAACTCTTATAAAAAAAAAAAATATTAACACCATAATACATGCAGATGACACAGTTCTGATAGCAGACACAATGAAAACTACGGGAACTCTTATAAAAAAAAAAAAATATTAACACCATAATACATGCAGATGACACAGTTCTGATAGCAGACACAATGAAAACTACGGGAACTCTTATAAAAAAAAAAATATTAACACCATAATACATGCAGATGACACAGTTCTGATAGCAGACACAATGAAAACTACGGGAACTCTTATAAAAAAAAAAATATTAACACCATAATACATGCAGATGACACAGTTCTGATAGCAGACACAATGAAAACTACGGGAACTCTTATAAAAAAAAAAAAATATTAACACCATAATACATGCAGATGACACAGTTCTGATAGCAGACACAATGAAAACTACGGGAACTCTTATAAAAAAAAAAAATATTAACACCATAATACATGCAGATGACACAGTTCTGATAGCAGACACAATGAAAACTACGGGAACTCTTATAAAAAAAAAAAAAATTAACACCATAATACATGCAGATGACACAGTTCTGATAGCAGACACAATGAAAACTACGGGAACTCTTATAAAAAAAAAAAATATTAACACCATAATACATGCAGATGACACAGTTCTGATAGCAGACACAATGAAAACTACGGGAACTCTTATAAAAAAAAAAAATATTAACACCATAATACATGCAGATGACACAGTTCTGATAGCAGACACAATGAAAACTACGGGAACTCTTATAAAAAAAAAAAAATATTAACACCATAATACATGCACATGACACAGTTCTGATAGCAGACACAATGAAAACTACGGGAACTCTTATAAAAAAAAAAAATATTAACACCATAATACATGCAGATGACACAGTTCTGATAGCAGACACAATGAAAACTACGGGAACTCTTATATAAAAAAAAATATTAACACCATAATACATGCAGATGACACAGTTCTGATAGCAGACACAATGAAAACTACGGGAACTCTTATAAAAAAAAAAAAATATTAACACCATAATACATGCAGATGACACAGTTCTGATAGCAGACACAATGAAAACTACGGGAACTCTTATAAAAAAAAATATATTAACACCATAATACATGCAGATGACACAGTTCTGATAGCAGACACAATGAAAACTACGGGAACTCTTATAAAAACAAAAACAAAAAAAAACAAAAAAACTAGAAGCTTCAAAATATAAGAAGTTGGTGAAAACCATGATTCCGTGAAGGGACACGGCACCTAAAGAATGTTTACTGAACTCTGTGACTTACTTTTTAAGTTCTACTCTCTGGCGAGGTGCGTAAGAAAGTAAGCGTTAACAAGAACAGAAAAAATATAAGAAGAAAACGCATTTATACGAAGTACAGTCGACGATTCTTCAATGGGGATTCTTGTAACAAAGGAGCACTCGTGATAATGGATTAACCTTTCTGTGAGAACTCAGTGTCAAGATCTCATAAATGTCAACGATGCCCGAACACTTAGTGACACGCAAAGTTGTTTCTGCTGCCTCGAAACGAAACTGAATAGGCTAGGCAGAGATAAATCTAATACCACCCACATCAGCACAGAACGGCTAAGATGTCACAATGTTATCTGGCGCACATTTCATTCCATCCACTGACATCACCATGAAACAGCGGTAATGATCTATCGTCACATTAGGCAATGTTTTCCCAAAAGCCCTGCGTATTCGTTATTTCGCAAGGAGCAGCCATGGCAACTCCCCATTCTCTACCTTCCTCTCTCATTCTTTCTGTCCCACTCTCTCTCTCTCTCTCTCTCTCTCTCTCTCTCTCTCACACACACTCACACACACACAGACACACACACACACACACACACACACGTGCATTGTGGTGCAATAGATATCGGTTCGGAATGGGAAATCAGAGAGACGAATTCGAATTCCAGTTGAACACATTGCATTCACTTACGCACAAAGGAAAGGTATTAATACATCATTTCTCCTTCAAGCTATGGGTTGAATAGCACAACAGATTGGGTTCTATGGCTTTGGTTGGCAAACAGTCTACGGCAGAAAAAAATTGTAACCTACTGCAGGAGAATCTTCTACCTTGTCAATCATGTCTCGAAAGAAACATAATCGCCACAGCGTATCTCAGGCATAGCACAACTGACTGATACGTATATATATATATATATATGTGTGTGTGTGTGTGTGTGTGTGTGTGTGTGTGTGTGTGTAAAAATTCAGATATAACTAAAACAAATCTGCGAAAAGATAATATTGATAAAATCAAGAAAACTTCTATTAGCCGATACGTTCCATCCTCTGATGGGCTTCATCCAGGCAAATGTAAGGATTTTATTTTGCAACAAGTATTTATAAACAAAACCAAAAATATTGTCAATTTTATAGAATTCTTTAATTTTAAGAAGGTTCATAAATATACTTTAACTGAAAGTCAAGGTAAACTATGGAAGATGCTAAGTGATATAATCTAATATCTAATCAACAATCGCAACATTTAACAGTTTTCTTTTGTTGATTCCCTGTGTAGTGCTAGACAGTTTTTTTCTCGATAGAATCTATCTTGCACATTTACAAGTCTACCATTCGTGCATGCATTCATTATTGCTCCCACATCTGGTCTGGTGTTCCTGCGAGGCATTCAGAAATTTTTTTTATAAAATCAAAAGAACAATCTGCAATGCAATTGGCATCGCAGCGTCAATCACGTCACCATCACTTTTTCTATAAATACTTTCATGGTAACAGTTTTAATCTACCTTCTTTGCTAACTAGACTTTGTGAATTCAAGCACAATAATCGATTAGCGACAAGGTCTCATCATTTTACAGTTTAAATGGCGAGGTATAACCGTAAATACTATGCTAACAGTTTCTTCTATCACATCTCTCACTAATGGAACTCTCTTTCGGCTCCTTCCTTTCCAGTCAAGTTTGGTCTTTGAAAACTTAAATCCAATGTCATTCATTTTGTTTATAAAATTTTATATTATAATATATATTATTATATAATTATATATTATAATAATAGTTATATATTATATATTATAATATAATTAAATATAATGTATAATAATATATTTATTACAATGGAATTATTATATATTATATATTATTATATAATTATATATTATAATAATAATTATATATTATATATTATAATATAATTAAATATTATGTATAATAATATATTTATTACAATGGAATTATTATATATTATATATTATTATATAATTATATATTATAATAATAATTATATATTATATATTATAATATAATTAAATATAATGTATAATAATATATTTATTACAATATAATTATTATATATTATATATTATTATATAATTATATATTATAATTATAATTAACTTATTTTATTCTTTTCTCTCCCCTTAATAATATTTTTCTTTTTCTCTTATTCTTCCACATTTACTCATCTCTTGCGTCTTGGTGTTTTTTTGGGGTTTTTTTTTTTTTTTTTTTTGGCATTGCTTGGGGTGAAATGATTAATATATATATATATATATATATATATATATATATATATATATGAATAAAAAACATAAAACAAAACAGCTCTTGTGTTGCAGTAAACTATGTTTTTATTATAAACTTATAATATTACCGGAATATATATATATATATATATATATGGTGCGGCAGAAGTCTATCTCATATATACCACCCAGAAACACCTAATAATAGTATGTATGATATCAGTGAAAATGGTGTCTTTATCTAGCTAATATATTACAATTATGCTGGTGGTATTTCTGGGAGGTATATGCGGCATGTTTTTTTTTTTTGTTTGTTTTTTTTGCCACACTCTCTACATAATCAAAGAATATGAGCAGTGTTTTTTGTTAACTTGAGTTTTTGTTAATTTTTTATTGGTGTGGGATATTATTATTATTATTATTATTATTATTATTATTATTATTATTATCAACACCGTGTGAGAAGAAACCATTCAAGTCAGAAACTGTATCCTTTACTTCTTGGGACCCTAGGTTTTATTTTTCTTTAATTGAAAATCTTACTAATCCTTTTCGTATGCTATTGATATCATTAGAATTTCTAAGGAATTTCGGTGGGACTCAGAAAAAATTTAATTTGGACAATAAAAATCTATTTACCATAACACGTACAGAATTGAAATATGTTAGGATGAGGGAAAAACTTCATAGACATTTAATAAATCTTCCTTATCTGATGTATTTAATGAAAGAATTTTAAAATAAAGGTTGCTGCACACACACACACACACACGCACACACATATATATATATATATATATATATATATATATATATATATAGTAATTCTGTACCTTTAAATATATATATATATATATATATATATATATATATATATATATATATATATTACGGAAAATTCTGGAGATTAACGAAATGGAATTAACAACCGACATATTTAATTTATGTTTTTGAACATTATTTTAAATCGATACTCTTATTTGAGTAGATATTCTGCTTTTTATTAAACAGTATATTTATATATTTCTACCGGCCCGGTTACTTAGAACTTTTGTTAGGAAAATGTGTGTCATTCGGCAGGATTCTAACCTGCGACCCCTAACAACATGGGGGAAGCCACCAATTGATCTGATGCGTCTTAGACCACTTGATCACGAATGATTTCACGGTCTAAACTAAGTCAAATCAAGCCTTATATACACAATTTTCAATTTCTTGTAACTAATTACTTCTGCTCTGAAATGTATCTTAATGCAAACAAATGTAAACATTTGATTATTTATGAGAGATTTTGTAAGGAAAATGTGTCGCATTGTTTTGGCAGTTGTATGCTAAATAAAAAGATGAGATATCCCTAGACATGGATAATAACTAAATGTAAATAATGTAGTTTTGGGATTAAACTGATAATGTCATCAAGAACGAAACGCGTCACACGAAAATTTTTTTCTAATTCATCATACTTTGTTGGAAAATTAAATAAAATCGGCAAAGAATAATAATGAATAATAATATAAAAAAGAAATACATTTTTGCATGATGATAAGAGTAAAGAAACCTAGAAATATGATCACTACATTAGGTTTAGTTAATCACCGTTTTGAAGTCTATAAAAAAATAAAAATTTACTCCAAAATGTAGAACGACGTGTTAATTACGTTTTCACTGGGAAATATTAGTTTACCCGGTCCACTGACAACGGAAGTCGCTTTTCACTTCTCAACGCATATGGCTCTCAACACCTCAATCTATAAAGTAAATCAAACTTTCTATTTGGTTGTTCCAAATCAGCACAAGGCTGACTTGAACGAGACCATTCTAACAATGCTTATACTTGCTTAACCTAACTTCTGGACCAAGAAAAAGAAAACGGACATCCCATAAACATGTTTAAATTCTCCAGTAATAAAGTACAAAAACTTCCTTTGGTTTTTTTCATAGACTGACTTGAGCTCGACTATTAATACGATGCTTGTATTTACTTAAGTCCTGGACCGAAAGGAACACGGACATGCCCAAGAGACCTTAAACATTTTGTGACTGTCACCATAAAGAAGAGAAAAAACGATCTATGGTAGAAACCTCAACTTAGACGCACCTTTTAAATTCTATAACTTCTTTCCCCTAAAATAAATAACTATATATTTGCTTTCTTAAAATGCATATTTTTTTTTTTTGCAAGAACAAGAGAGTTAAAAGGATCTGTTTATCCCAATTATCATTGATGGCCCTTTGCGTCTACCAAGCTCGTATTCTGTTGGGACACGGCCCGGAGGAGTATCCAAAGCTTGATTATCACGTTCATTCTTACTCGTCGAACTCTCTCTCTTCAACAAAGACCCTGATGCAGATATTAGACAGATGGGAGCTAGCTAGAATTCAAGCTTTTCCAAGTAGTTTAAATAGATCTTTGTGTTGTATCTTATAAATTATTTTTTCAAATAAATTGTGTTTTTCCTGCTGTTTTTTCATTTATTCGTTTTTATTTTTTGTTTTGTTTTTGTTTTTTTCTGATTTTTTTTTGGTTTAGTTTTTTTTTTTTTTTGGAGAGTACTTGTACAATGTGAAAAGGCGAGATAGCAACTCGTGAGCAAGTAACTTACTCTGCAGCTTTTTTTTCCATAAGGTTGGCAAAGAAGTAAAAGAAAAATGACTTGAGGTAGACAGCTGGCGCGGCACTTGCTTATGTCAACAGTACGTGTTTGTATTAGTCATCCGTGCACAGCGGCCTGCTTGATGATGGACGGCAGACAGAGATATTACCAAACATGTTGGTAAGAAAGAAATTACTTCACTCTCTTCATTCCAATACGAATGGAATGGTAAAAAGAAGCAATGAACTAAATCTCCTCGATTAAAACATGACTCGCGTGCGTGATTTTGAGTGTGTGTGAATGGCAAGCCATCTGTATTTACAAAGTCGTGTAAGGTACGTTCTTTTTTTTTTTCCTTTTTTTTTTAATCATTCAACCTAAGCAAGGCGATAAGGCCACTAAGATGACACAGAGAGAAAGAGAATGGGAAGAATTTAGAAAGAACAGGAATCCTAATGCTAAATATGAATAAAAGGGATAAACTTATACTCCTGTTCAATAGACGGTTTACTAAAAAAAATTAAATTTAATTGACTGAAATTTCAACTTTAGTATGCAGTTATACTATTTCGCAGAATATGAGAACCCGCATCAACCTCCTTATCTTCATAACCAAATGTGGTCGTAGGCTGAGCAGTTCACTTCGTATTTCTGCGTTGAAAACGGGTATTCATTCCTGCATGGAGCCCATCCCTCTCCAGGTCAAACTACAGCACACATGGTAAGTTACTTCAGTTTAGAATGTCCTTCGCCCAGCGATACCTAGTATTTACCGCAAAGACAACATCCATAACTATGGAGCCTATCCTATACTATTGACCCTACAAGAGTGACCATCCGCCCTTTGATAAGATTTGTTTTTGATCCAGCTGTGTATCGACCCATCGTCATCACAAGAAAAGGTTTGGTTGGAGAAACAACCCTTTGTAGGTTATTTAAGAATGTTCTAAATTGTTGTTAACATTCCCGGTACAATGGTACAGTATTTTATTTGACTACTTACCACTATTCTTGCAATAGCAACTAGACATTCGAAAACAGATTATTATTATACAGACATCACAGATGTCATCGTTAGTGTTTATTATGAGCAATCCAAATGCAAAATGGAGTATACCTATATATTCGCTTACGGCCATATCACGTTGAATACGTCGGTTCTCTCAACGTTGAGCCTGGTCAGTACTTAGATGGGTGACCGCTTGAGAATATCAGGTGCTGTAAGTGTTTAGTGACTGATGTGCGTTGTGGTGCAGTGGATATCAGCTCGGAAAAAGAAATCGGTGAGTCGAGTTCAAATTCCAGTTGAATACCCTGCATTCACTTAAGCACTGGTACCATTGGAAAAGGTATTAATCCGTCCCTTCCCTCCAGTTATGGGTTAAATAACAGGGTAGGACTTGGGGACCCTGCCCATAAAAACAAATCCCAATGAATCTTGATACTCGAAAAGAAAAACTATTACTAGACACAAAACTTATATAAAAACAAACAACAATAAATTGTTGAAAGAAAAATGTATTACCAGCAATAAATAAATAAAATTTAGTTGGCAAGAAATGACCCGTCGAGGTTGATATGCCATAAAAACAAAACAACCAACCAAACAACCTATATATTCTACATTATGCAAATGTGTTTGATAAAGTACGTCACGTAGAACTGTTGAAAATGCTAGGTAACCATGTATGAGCAATACAAATGAAAAAGGATATATACCTATGTTTTATAAATTGTGTGCAAAAGCATTTGATAAAGTACGTCATAAATAATTGTCGGAACTGGTTGTTACAATTTATGCTTAATCCTTTCTTCTCACTTTCCTTTACTATCTTCTTTAAGAGTTCTTGTAGTTTCCTTTCTATGTATGTTATCAATACTGTGCGTGTCATCTACATAGCTTATGTTGTTAAGATTGTGGACATTAATAATGAATCCTGGCAGGAATTCAAATTCTATCAGAATCGTATCTTTTCTCCTTATTTCTAACGAAATTTTCCCGTTTTTTTAACACTTTGCTTAACTTGACAAAAGCACCTTTTACCTTCGAATTTAAGTATCACACTTTCTGTTTTCTGTTAAAACATTTCCCAGATACTTGAATGGTTGTATTTGTTTAATTATGGTATCCCCAATTTGTAATT
Source organism: Ascarosepion bandense (assembly GCA_037127315.1). Classification (NCBI taxonomy): domain Eukaryota; kingdom Metazoa; phylum Mollusca; class Cephalopoda; order Sepiida; family Sepiidae; genus Ascarosepion; species Ascarosepion bandense. Next base: position 960,423 of record JBBBDQ010000866.1, on the reverse strand, counting down.
TTAATTTTGGTCTGTTTCTTTTGCTGATAACTATACATTCATTATTTTTGCCATTGATGTTTAATGCTTTTTTTCTTGCTTTCGTTCACTATCTTCGTAGGAGTTCTTCCTTTCTATGTCTTCTATCAACACTGTGTCATTTGCATATCTTATATTGTTAAGATTCTGGCGGCCAATAATTAATCTTAGTAGGAATTCTAATTCTCTCAAAATCGCATCAATTTAAAGGTTGAATAAGTCCTTGTCTTATATCCCATTGTGTGTGTGTGTGTGTGTGTGTGTGTGTGTGTGTGTAGTCAATTCATTTTCTAAGGGGCTTTCTTCCAGTACAAGTTCTAAATTATTACAATATCCTTCCCAAATATGACAGGGTTAACTAACATTTCTAACAGTTCTTTGTGGTGTGCTTTATCAAACGCTTTTACATAATCTAGAAACCATAGGTATACATGATTTTGCTTTTGTATTGCTCATATTAGACACTTACTACGTTTTCTGTGAGATGTGTTTAAAAATAATCTGTTTTCGGATTTCTGCTTGCCATTGCAAGAATAATGGTAAGTAGTCGAAACATATGATAGGTAGGACTGCGTTATATGGTACCAACATAACATAACAACATCATCAATTTTTACACAGCAGCGTTCAGGATGGGCAAACCGCGTCTCGTGAGTCACCTGCGGCTCTTAGAAAGATTTTGTGTGACCTCCTTTTCTCATCCTAATGTGAATAAAAGATAAATAAGCAAATAAAATTCAAACTTTATAATCACTTACCAGATATGCGACCGACATTTTTTAAGTACACGCTCTTTTATGTTTACTGACTTTGCTAGTGAAATTATGTTAAATCCATAAACGAAGTAAATAATAAAAAAAGATCTATTCAATATAAAATATTAAATCTATATAGAGAGCTCAATGTACATTAACCAAAAAATATTATATGCATTAAGAAAAAACTTAACATATCATCTAATGAGGTTATGAACTGTAATTTAATTAAGTTTTTAGTAACCATCTGTTCAGTCCGCAAAAATTCAAATGGTTAAATTTTATCAGAACAATCAAAAAACAAGTAGACAAGCGGTATGACCCAGAAAAGAATTTTTCCGGGTGTTATCAGGTTAGAGTCCTAAAAAGGTAGAGAGGTGAGAAGTAAACTTTATGTTCACACCAGTGGGCTGACTATACTTGAATGGTCGTTATCTATAAACTGAAAAATCTCTAAACAACGAGACCCCTAACCGTCATTCTCTATCAGAGGTCCTTGAAAAAAATTGCTTAGTTTTGTCTAACGCAGTGCTCCAAAAGTAGGGTTTCTTGTGAGTGTTCGCTGTCAATATGCGCAAAAGACACCAAATATATATCCTATTTTCAGTTAATGAAATTTTCTACATCTTTTTTTTTCTCTTTCTTTTGAGGAATATAATTATACGTTTTGCATGCATTCATTACATACAAATTTAATTTTATTGCAAATTATAAAATATAGATGCCAAATTCAAACAAGTAGAACAATTTATATATCTGGGAATTGATGTAACAGAGGACGGAATGTTCGTCATCGAAATCCAAAGGGGCATTGGTATATCTTCCAAAAGCTAAGCAAAGTATTAAGAAACAGAACAATTTTGTTAGAGACAAAGAAAAGGGCACTGAACTGTCATGTAAAATCAGTTCTTCTATATGACAATGAATGCTGGACAACCTCATCACAGATGAAAAAGAGACATAAAATATCAGAACTGTAGTTCTACGGAAGGAAGCTGAGAATACCATTCACCTTTTAATTACATAATTCCAATTTTCGATTGAGATGTTGCATATCGGGATTGAAGTTATGAATAAATTTTCCAGTGATCATTTTTCCTTATTATATTCAAGTACTTTCGATAATTTAAAAACGCCAGAATTTAGTAAAATAAGTATTGTTTATTATAACACTCGTTCTTTACAAGGGCAGTAATGAAATAGAAAGATATAATGAAAAGTGAAAGTTTAATAGACACACACCTAGTATGTTTGATTGCATTTCTTTCAAAATTCACCAAAGTCAAAATTATTGTTAGCAACTGAATTCATCTTGATTTATATTAAAGGTCAAATTGTTACAATTTTTTTTTTTCCTATTAAGCAAATCTAATTTATAACTTAAATAATTTGTTCACTGGTCAGATGCCAAAAATGCTCAATTATTGCTTTCATTGCTGCTATAAAACTTTTATTTGTAGTGGGGAGGGTGATGGCAAATTATAGTTATATAATTGTTAATGAAGTTGATTGTAATGTTGTCAGAAGTAATTTGAATGGAATTTTTTTGGTAGAGAACTAAAGAAAGTGGAAGTTGATTTTTGAATAAGGATTAATTTCCCAACTTTTGTTCTCTACTTATGTCACTCTAATGCTTTGTTTTAAAAAAAAAGTGACCAACAGCTTTTGTAGATGGCATTGTACCGAATCTGATTACCATAATGATAGTGCTTACCGGTGGACTTTAATAAATCTTGTCTTTAAACACACACACACACACACACACACACACACTTACACACACACACACACACACACACACACACATATATATATATATATATATATATATAAACCGTTTCATGCGTGAACGCAATCTTCAGGTCATGACTGAAGATTACGTTTGGTAGAAATAGGGACAAAGGTAAGAAAATTGATATTTAAAACACACAATGCTCGGTGTTGACCTCAGTGCCCCCCCACACACACATACACACAAACACACACACAAACACAAACACACACACAAACACAAACACACACACACATATATATATGGGAAATTATGTTAAATCCATAAACGAAGTAGATAATCAAAAAAAGATCTATTTAATATAAAATATTAAATCTATATAGAGAGATCAATGTACATTAACCAAAAAATATTATATGCATTAAGAAAAAACTTAACATATCATCTAATGAGGTTATGAACTGTAATTTAATTAAGTTTTTAGTAACCATCTGTTCAGTCCGCAAAAATTCAAATGGTTAAATTTTATCAGAACATTCAAAAAACAAGTAGACAAGCGGTATGACCCAGAAAATAATTTTTCCAGGTGTTATCAGGTTAGAGTCCTAAACAGATTTTTTTAAAAATCCTTTCACCCCAAGCAAGGCATAAATACCACTGATGAGCATTTTAACTGTAAAAAGATTAATTAGAAAAGAGTGAGGAGTACAAACTAGTTAGAAAGGAGCAATAGAAAGCTGAGAAAGCAGGTGCGATGACAGTGGAGAGAAAGGGAAGGTTATACTGGGGTGGGGAGAGAGCTAAAGTCCAGTGGTTAGTAGATGAGTATTGACTTTGCATTTAAATTTCTGGAGGTTGTAGCCGTCATGAAAGCAAGAATACGGGAGCGAGTTCCACAGGCGGTAGAGACGTGTGAAGTAAACTATATATTGACAAAGTGTAGCGATGAACAGGACGTGTCACCACAAAGTCAAGATACATAACCCAACATAATCCATCAATATATATATATATATATATATATATATATATATATATATAGGCACATATCCACGTATATACATACATAAACAACATATCAGCTAATGAATATATACACATTTACACAAATATGCAAACAAACCGATACATAAACGCAAAAACACTCATTTACACACAAATAATAAAATAATTATACTCTAATATAAGCATATATATCAAATATATTGAATAAACGTTGCTTAGTAAATAGCCTTATATACGGAGCAACCATTTTTCCTAAAGAATACGAAAATGATAAAAAAGTATATATGTAGGAATTTCCTCAGGATCCTGGAGACAGAGATTGTAGAATCATAAGCACTCTTTCTCCGTAGCCCATCTAAAATATCAAACCGCTTTTTCTAAACATGCCTGGGAATTAAAAGACAGAAAACACTCCCTCACAAATTGAATGGCTGAATATAAATAAATCTCAAACCCCCAATATTTTCAGAAATAGATGTAATTTATGCTCAGATGAAAAAATTAGAATGATCAAATTTAGACAAAACTAGCCAGCTATTAAACCAGAGAAATGAAGTTATTTTAAATGCCATCATAAAAATAAATTTAAATTAGCTGTTAAATAGGATTTCTCTTTTCCCCACTCTAATTCGCTTTCAATCTTACTTTCATTTTGGGTTGAATATTTTTGACATAATTTATTTTCGTGTTCTTTACTTATTGAGGGAATTGGAGTCGTCATTATTCTATGTATTTGATATATATGCCTATATTTGTGTGCAAATGTGTATTTTTGTGCGTATTTATATGAGATATGTTTGTATATTTGTACATGTGTGCATGTAAGTTCGTGTTTATGTGTGTATATGGTTCTTACTTGGATGTGTGTGTGTGTGTGTGTGTGTGTGTGTGTGTGTGTGTGTGTGTGTATTCGTATCGTACTTTAAATAAACACCCTGTAAGGAGACGGAAGGCGCTTACTAACCTTTGTTGAATATAAGTCACGTTGGTCACATAACGACCGCTTAAAGACGTCACTCAATGTAGAGACGAAAGTGTCACTTATTTTTTTAGTTCGAATTCAGCAGCCAAACTAGAAGGTTGCTTTCTTTACCCCACTCCCTCTGGCCTTGGCCGAGGCTAAATCTGCCTCTCCAGCAGCATACTAGCTCATGATATCATTTTTATTTGGGAATATATCATTTCCAAGATATAAAATGAAACTTCAGCTTGTAGGGCATATATGAATCCGGATTATTTGAATCTGGAGTCCTAAAAATGGCATCTCTAGGCCAATAGTATCTTCATATTATATGTAAGACCCTTCTTTTTTGTTTCTCTTTACACTCTGCTTCTCTGTGTAGATATATACAATACATTTTTCTCAGTTTAGGATACTTGTATATATGAATATATATAGTTTTGTGTATGTAGTAGTATATAAAAGTTTCTCTAAGAACAAAGCATATTTGCCATTTCTTTTCCTTTCAGCCATTTCATTCTGTCCGTGAAATATCAGTGTTGTTATATCACGGATATAATAATGACCATAACGGGAGAAACGTAAATGGGAGAATAAATCGTTCTTCCCAGCGTTCCCATTACACATCTCATTTTTTTATTTTTATTTTTAACGGGGTGTATTATGTCTGTCGGCCTTCACATTTTATGAAGAAAATGTGTTTTTCTGTTTCTTACTGAGAAAGAAAGCGAGAGACAGAAAGAGAGAGAGAGAGAGGGGTGGATGAAACTAAATATTTAAAACACATCACAAAACAGTTTATTGCGTCTATAGTAAGCAGCTACCCCGAAATTACACCATGCATAGATTACATCCTTACAATAGAAAATATGAAAAAAACATTTCAACAAATTTATTTGCATAAACGATATGCTTTTATAAAAGAAAATGAAGCACAAAGTATTCAAACCTCCTTCATGAAAAAAGTAAACTAATACTGCTTGAGAATGTCATTTTCTAGATGGTTGTTTCTAAACAGCTGTAGGTTATTCGAGAATGTTCTAAATCGTTGTTAACATTCCTGGGACGATGGTACAGTGTTTGAATTGACTACTTGCCATTATTCTTACAATGGCAACCAGAAATCCGAAAACAAAGTATTGTTCTACAGATTTCACAGATGCCATAGTTAGTGTTTATTATGAGCAATCCAAATGCAAAATGGCGTATACCTATATTTTCTACATTATATAAATGTGTTTGATAATGTACGTCACGTAGAACTGTTGAAAATGCTAGGTAACTATGCCGTATTTGAGAAAGATATTAGAATAATCCATAAGTGATACTGAAAGCAAAACGCCTGCATACGGATTGAAAAGGTATTCAGTAAATACACAAAAATAGAAAGGGATGTAAAACAAGGATGTATCTTCCCACCGGGCCTGTTTAAAGTATAGAGTAAGACGATTGAGAGAATTAGAAGTCCTACCAAGATTCATTATTGGCGGGCACAATCTTAACAATATAAGAGAGTGTTAATAGTAGACACAGATAGGAAATTACAAGAACTCAAACATAAAGCGAAAAGAAAGGACTAATCATCAATTTCAATAATACTAAATGCATGGTTGTCAGTAGAAGGAACAAACCAAAATTAAAATTACAAATTGGGGATACCATGATTACACAAGAAGAGCAATTTAAATATCTGGGAAGATTTTTTGACAGAGGACGGAAAGTGTGACACGTAAATTCGAATGTGTATTGGGATAGCAAAAGTTTGTCTTTGAAAAGTTAAACAAAGTATCAAGAAACTGGAAAATTTCTTTAGAAACAAAGAAAAAACTACTTAACTGTTACATAACGTTAGACTTCCTGTATTTTACATTATTCGAACTATTGTCCTCATCTTTATTGCCATTTGTACGACGTTTCGGTCGTTGTACGTTCCGCCTTCTTCAGTTGCTAGAAATTTTGAACCGAACCCTTTATTACAATCACTGAGGTATATTCTTCTGATTTCTTGCTAGTAATGCTTCTTCTGAAAGTCATGAGTTATCTCCCTCTAATTCCTAGCAAAGATGAGGACAATAGTCCGAATAATGTCAATACTGTAAGTAATACCTCATCTCAGAAATATAGGCAAATAATAGACTTCCTGTATGGGAATGAATACTAGACAATCTTTTCATAGATGAAAAAGAGACTTGAAGCAACAGAAATGTGGTTCTACGGAAATCTGCTGAGAATACTATAGATTGGACATGTGATCAACAACGAAATTCTAGAGAAAATTGAAAGAAAAGGAGACATATTTAACAGCAGGAAGAGACAGTTGAAGACTCTAGCACACATAATGAAAAAAGGGGCTTGGAAAATGTGCTACTCAGAGAACAGATTGAAGGCAAAGGGGACGTAGGAAAACAACGCCTAACCTGTGTACTTGAGTAAATGTATTGCAGAATAGAATTTAGGAGAGACAACAAAAATACAAAATTTATAAAGCGCTATAGGAAATTGTGGTGAGCCATAATTGCCAAAGTTCTGAAGAGGTACGGCACTTAGAAAAAGAAGAAGAAGAACAACAACAACAACAACAACAAAAAACAAACTTCATCCGTGCTGTGCTGGTTCAATAATTAGCATGTGGAAGGAACGTGACTCACTAGTGAACTCACCTTGATCTGATGCCATTTAAAAGATTCCCAGCTGCGTTGCAAGTAGGCTCATCAGAAAGATACAGAAACGGACAAGGATTACTCACAAAAATTTGATAGATCTGTGTACATCAGTGACAACAGCGATACCACATGCAGTCAGCATCAGACTCCACCAGGACATCTTGTCAAGTACGAATGTGCCTCTTCTGAAAAAAAAATCACACTTAAAGACACGTTTCAATTTTGGTAACATTTATGTAAGCAATATACTTACTAGAATAACATTATTTGGTCTGATGAGACCAAAATAGTTATTTGGCCTCAATTTACATAAAATTTTAGAAAAACAAACAGAATTTAAACAAGAGGTCACTGCCCCAAGTGTGGATTATGAATGTCGCAATGTAATGGCATGGGACAGTTTTCCATATACTGACGTTCTTTTTTGAATTCCTGTTGTTTCTCTCCTAACTTGACTCTCTTTCACTGCTATTAAATCCATACCAGGAAGAAGATAAATGTAAGGTAATTTGCCCGAAGTAAACGAAACAAAACCAACCAGAATTCGATCTCTCTCTCTCTCTCTCTCTCTCTCTATATATATATATATATATATATATATATATATATATATATAATAGTTACTTGTGATAGTATTTAGCGCCAAGGTTGTTATTTTTCTGTGATTATTACTGACAAAGTGTATTTTGTCAAGCAGGTTTTTTATCGTAAAGTGCTCGATATTGAGATGTAAATAGAGCGTTGATAGTTACAAAGAGTCTGTCTCTTTAATAGAGCAAACAGCCCTGACAAGTGAGAACATCATAAGGGTGTTCTCACGAAACTTCGAAGTCGACATGAATCTGCTCTATTAAAGAGATAAACTCTTTTTACACACACACACACACACACACACACACACACACACACATAAATATATATATATATATATATATATATATATATATAATAAAGAACAAATAAGAAACGTGTCTCGATCTAACATGTTTTTCTTTTATCAAAGCTTCCTCAGGGATCGAGAGTGAAATGAAAAAAAAACAAAAAAAAACAATGAGACACAGAATACTGATATGTTCTGATTTTGTATGAGTTCTTATTGGTCAAATACGCGTCACAGGTATTAAAGCAACAGATAATTTTTAAAGTATGTGAGGAATATTATTTTGGACAGAAATGTGTGTAATAGAGTATGTGTGTTTGTGAAGAAACGCTTGTCCATCTAGGTATATGTTGGACGGTAATTTTAGTCCATGTGTGTGTGTGTGAGAGAGAGAGAGAGAGAGAGAGAGAGTAGAATGTTTGTAGACGTCATTTCCGTGTAGGTCGATAAAATGTAAAATGTAGCGACATGTTGCAATAAATTTTATATCTGGTTGGATTTATTCATATTCACGTACATGTGTGTGTGTATGCGCGCGCGCGTGTGTGTGTATGTGTGTGTGTGTAGAGAGAAAGAGAGAAATGTCTGCTGTCGTCACCACTCTTAGGTCAGTGAGGCGCTGCTAGATGTGATAAACTTGTTTTGGCTGTATTTTTTATGAAAGTATTTTTAATGCATTTTTGAAGATGTATTTGTAATATTTCATTTATTTTTATGTATTAGGTAGACGTAAGTTAGATTCATGACGAATATTAGCCGAACTAGAAATTTAGAAGACATAACGAACGAAATATATTGCTACCGATGTCTCACCGACAGGAACCAAACCTGTATTCCCTTTTTTATCAAATAAATACATATAAGCTGCACTCTCTCTCTCTCACTCTTTCCCTCTCTCTCTCTATCTATCTATCTATTTCTCTCTCTCTCTCTCTCTCTCTCTCTATATATATATATATATATATATTAGAGTTCAAATATACACCAGGAAGTTATATATGAGTCGAATAGACTTAACTATCACCCGGTTCACACTCCACCCACGTCTTTTGAACAGGTGAAGAGGCTCATCCCATGTTTCCTGTTTACGATGTGGTTCCAGGCTTTCTCTTTTCCAATCATTTTACTCTTAAGTAGCCCCATGCGCCTCAGTCACCGCCTTGCTTAGGGCGATATGATTAAAAAAGAAAAAGAAAAGAAGTCTTCAATATATATGTGTGTATGTATGTGCATGTGTGTATTAGTAAGTACCTCCACTCGTTTTCGATACCTAAGTTTTAAAGTTAACTTTTAAAAATAAAAAGCTTTCTTGAAGCTTTCATTTTAGCTTTAACTGAAAGCTAAATGATTAACTTTACTAATTCCAGTAAAATAATCTGGTGTATTTCAGATAGAATTTTTTTTTTTTTGAGAGTTTTCAAAAGTTATGTTTTTCGTCCATTTTTGACAGATTGCCAGTTTTGGAAACACATGTTAATTCTCAGTTTTGAAAATCTTGGAAAAATAAAATATACATGTTTAACGCGTTATTTTTGTAAAATTAGCAAATTTAAAGTTAATTAATTTGATTTGAAACAAGTATTACTTGCTTATAGCATGAAATTTGTAATTGAATTAAAGTATTTCTTAATCACGTAGATCATAGCTTTCTGACTTGTTAAGTGATTGATGACAGCCAGATGGGCTGACAAGATAAGTATGGTTGACCAGAATTGACATAATTTTTTTCCTGAAAGGGAAAGAAACCGTGTAATACGTAACTCTTTAATGTCACATACGAAATACCATACTTAAAAAATAGATTAAAAAATGATGACATTTGAAAACCCTAAAAGTTTTTGAGTCCAATCAATATAATTTCTGTTTGCAATACATCAGAGTATTTTGCTTAATGCTTAAAACGAAAGCTTCAAGAAACCTTTTTTTAGTTATAAAATTCACTATAAAACTTACCTACCGAAAAAAGAGTTGGGTCAAACTTCAACTCATAATTGTGAGACATATATATATATATATATATATATATATTAAAATAGGATTAATTCAAGGATGTTGAATGACCATTTCAATATGAAAATCCCCACAGGGGATAACACATCACCTCAGCACCAAAAAAATCCTTTCAGAAACTGGAGAAAAATCAGTATAATGAGTTTATTTAACAGATCAGCTTCATACCGTTTTCGATGTTTAGTGAGAATACCATTATGATGTTCTTACTGGTCAGCGCTGTTTACCGTTAGATCCCGGTTTTTACTCCACCCCGATATCGAGCACTTTAAGATAAAAAAACAAAAAAACTACTTGCCAAAATACACTTTATCAGTAAAACCACTGAAAAACAACAACCTTGGTGCTAAACATTATCACAATTAATCACTATATATACACGTGTGTGTGGTGTGTGGTGGGAGGCGTTGAAGTTTTAATTTCTCCACAAAGGGAAATTTATGCCTCACCGTGCATGTTCCGGTACTTTCAGTTTATTAATTACGTCAGTAAATTTAAAAGAATTAAAGTCCTTATATATATATATATATATATATATATATATTGAAGAAATTGTATGACAAAATGGAAAAAGTTTATTTTTGAGGTGTTTCATCTGTGACCGGACTGGGTTTATTGTTGACGCTCTTGTGACTACCTATGCGCACGAAAGACGCTGCTAGTTTCAAAATTTTTTGAAAGAATTTTTTAAAAATATTTTTTTGCAAGTTATCCAAATTCATCTATATTCGTTTCCTTCCCATCTTTTTTTTTTTTTTTAATATTCCACATTGTGTAAGAGAAAATCTGCCAAGAATGTTGAAACGCTCCCAGAACCTAAATGTAAATTTACTGTGGCTGAACCAGCGATTAAAGCACTTTCTTGACATTATCGTCTTAGGGAATTATGTCCTCTCTTAATTAGGGTAGCATTTTTTATGGTAAATTTGTGGTCAGTTTCGTTACGGTGAATAACAAATCTGTTTTGTGTCTTATTTTCTGTGCTATATATATATATATATATATATATATATATATATATATATATATATATTACGGAAATTAACGAAACTTGGTTATAAACAAACGACAATTTGAAATGATTTGTTTGAACATTATTTTTCATCGATACTTATATATAAGTAGATATTCTGTTTGTTTGTTTTTTTAATTAAACAGTATTATATATTCATATCTACCGGCCTGATAATTTACGATAAATTTTTATGACGAAAATGTGTGTCATTCGGCAGGATTCGAACCTGTGACCCCTATCTACATAGGGGAAGCTACCATGTTATCTGGCAACGTCTCAGACCTCTCGACCACGAATGACCATCGGTCTAAACGAGGTTTTAATCAAACATATATAACACAATTTTCGATTCATCGCAATAACCATATCTGCTCTGAAATCTATCGTAATGTCAACTAATGTAAACATGTTAAGGAAATTAACGTAACTGAGAGAGAGAGGGGGTATGGATGGATGGAATAAAATTCCGTATTCATAAAACACTATTCTTAAAAAAACTGTCTGTGTCTCTTTCACTAACATACGAGGCATCCGCACTAACTTTTATAGCGTAGAATCATTCCTCCAAACTAACTCACCTGATATCTTAGCCCTATGTGAAACTAACCTTGACCCTTCTATCTCCTTCTCTGAGTTTTATGTTCCTGGCTACCTTCCCCTCTTCAGGAAGGACTCCAATGTCCATATGCATGGGATTGGTGTATATGTCAGCGAACACATCCCGTTAGCTAGAGTGACATCTCTTGAATACCTGGACCAGTCTTTCATGTGATTCCATCTTTCACTTCTAAGCTCAGTGAGCTATCTCTTCTTCCTCTACTGCTCCCCCCTCCTCTGACTGTTCAGTACTTGACTGCATCTCTGACAATATCGACAAGGCCATTTCTTCTCACCCATCTGCTCATATCTTCGCGTTTGGTGACTTTAACGCCCACCACACTAAGTGGCTGGAAAATTCTGTCACCGACCCAGTGGTGTCCACACCTTTAATTTTTCAATCTCCCAATCCCTTACACAAGTGATGGACTTCCCCACGCGTTCTCCAATAGCCTTAACGGAAGGGACTCGCTACTAGATCTCTGCCTCACTTCCATCCCAAATTCTTGCACCACCAGACAGCTCTGCTCTCTCGGAAATTCTGACCATGCCGTAGTTTCTGTCAACATCTCGTTCCACTCCACCCCTACCCAAGAAACCCAAACCCAGACCAGCAGAATATCCTACTGCTATCAAAGAGCAGACTGGGATTCGTTCCGTGACTTCCTCTGCGAACAATGTTTTTAGTCTTCCCGTCGAAGACTGTGCATCAGAGGTCTCCTCCTGGGTTAGGGCTGGCATCGATGCATTCATCCCTGCCAGGAAATTTCAGCTTAAATTCCATTCGTCTCCCTGGTTCTCGCCCGCTTGCTCGGCCGCCATTGCCCACCAGAATCACTTCTTCCGGCTCTATTGTAGCCACGCGTAGGACCAAAACAGGCGCCTTTTCGCCTCAGCTCGTAATAAGTGTAAAAAGGTACTTAGCGAAGCTAAGATGCTGTTTGCTGCCAGATTGAAGCAACGCATAGCATCCTCTAAGTTCGGCACCAAAGACTACTGGCGCCTCTGTAAAAGCGTGCTTAACAAGAGTAAGTCCTCAATACCCCCACTAATCAACGAGTTTGAGGTCCTCACCTCCTCAGCGGACAAGGCTGAATGCTTCGCCCGTAGATTATCGACCAACTCGAGTCTGGATTCGTCTGGAGTCTATATACCCGACTTCCCACCTAGAACAGAGGCCCAATTGAATGACGTCCACATCACGCCCTCGCTGATTTTTAACATAATCTCAAAACTTGACCCTCACAAAGCGAGCGGTGGGGACAGAATCCCAAACATAGTCTTGAAGAAATGTGTCCCTGAACTCTCATCTGTCCTTTCTAAACTCTACAACCTCTGCCTATCTTCCTCCTGCTTTCCTGCCTGTTGGAAGTCCTTTTCTGTGGTTTCAATATTTAAGAACACTGGTGAACCCTCGGATCCCGCAAATTACCGCCCTATCAGACTTCTTCCGATCTTTGACAAAGTGTTCGAAGCCATTATCAACGCCGAGGTCGTTCAACATCTCACAGCCCACAGGCTACTCTCGGACAAGCAATATGGCTTCCGCTTCACAAGGTCTACTGCTGATATGCTAACGAGTATATATACCAGGCTCTCGACAAGAATGGTGAAGCGCGAACCGTCGCCCTGGACATCTCTAAAGCGCTCGACAGAGTATGGCATGCCGGCCTTCTACGGAAACTGCGAAGCTACGGCATAACTGGACTTTTGTTGGACCTAATCCAGTCATTCCTCTCTAACCGCACTCTGAAGGTGGTGTTAAATGGACATGCCTCTCTGAACTATCCTACAAACGCGGGTGTCCCCCAAGGCTCTATCCTTGGTCCTACGCTCTTTCTAATATACATCAATGATCTCCCCGATGCCATAAGACCACAAGTAGGTACGCCGATGACACCACAGTTTATTCTCGCCTCGATAAAAAATCTGGTGATGGTGACAAGGCGAACCTCGCTGCCGAGCTTGAAAAGACCTCCAATCCGTAGTGGATTGGGGTAAGAAATGGCTTGTAAAATTCAATTCCTCCAAAACGAAGCTGCTGTCAATTAACCACCACATACAACCGTACCTCCCCACCATTAGCATGGAACAGGCCTGCCTCCCAAAGAGTAAAACACTACGCCTGCTTGGCCTGACACTCTCAGCGGAACTCAAGTGGAATGACGTCGAATCCATTGCTAAATCCGCTGCTATGAAAGTCGGCTCTCTGTGCAGGGCCCGAAAATTCTTTCCGCCTGAATCTATCCTGCACATATATAAATCTACCGTCCGCCCGTGTATTGAATACTGCTGCCATATCTGGTCGGGTGCCCCTGCTATCCTCCTCGGGCTTCTTGTCAAAATACAGCGGAGAATCTGTAATGTGATCGATACCGACTTGGCTGACCGCCTGCAGTCACTCTCTCACCGGCGTGACGTTGCTTCCCTGTGCCTCTTCTATAAGTACTTTCACGGCTTTTGTTCGGATGAACTTAAATCACTGGTGCCCCCTAGGTGTGAATTTGCACGAGATACTAGATTGGCAACTAGGTCCCACCCCTTTACAGTGAAACCGACGAAATGTAACCGCAATTTCTACTCCAACAGCTTCTTTTCTCGCACTTCCCGCCTGTGGAATTCCCTTCCGCGTGATTGCTTCCCCGACGGCTACAACCTCCAGGAGTTTAAATGTAAGATCAATAGACACCTCCTAACACACTCGCACCTTTTCCCTCCAACACTTTTCCTACGTACCTCCTAACTCGTCTATCACCCTCCCTCTGACATTTCCTATACCCAATCGCTCTATATAACCCCCTGCGCTATAGTGGCAGTGGACTGCCTTGCTTGGGGTGATATGATTAAAAAAAGAAAGTGCTCAATACAAATAGAGTGAATAATATGTATTTAGAATTTATAACATAAATATGTCATAATATCACGATAAAAGTAGCTATCTTGCTTCGGCACTACTTTTGTCTTATCAAGTGATAGTGCTGATTTCCAGTTGAAGAGTTTTAAAAGGTTAAAATCTAACCAAACCTCCTCGATCAACAAACTGTGTAACAATGTCTACCTAATTAAGGTGGTTTGGTTAGTTGTGAACCTTTTAAAACTCATCAACTCGAAATCAGTACCACCACTTGATAAGAGATTGGAGACATTGTTCTTTCAATGTCGAAACAAAATGAACAATTTTGTAGTAGATTGTAGTTTGTACATGTTCTAAAGTATAATTTATAATAAATATCCATTGTTCTATTTATATATTGAGCACTGTTTTAAATTAATGTTGTGAACGTTGCAAATATCTTCTTCGTTCCTTATTCATTTGGATATATATATATATATATATATATATATATATATATATATATATATATATATATATTATAAATCATGTTTTAGAACATGTACATAATTTCTTCTATATATGTCCTCTTCCCTACAATCATATGTTTATTTCAGTGTTTGGATTTAAACACTTCCTCAGGGGAAATAAAGGTTTGGAATCATTCTCTGTTTATATTTGGTTCATTGTTGTCGTGGGGGTTGGTTGGGGTTATTGGTAATTAAGTGAATGTCTCGTTTTGATCGTTAGAATATATATATATATATATATATATATATATATATATATATTCTTTGTTTGTGTGTGGATGTGTCTCGCTCTCTCTCAATCTCTCTCTGTCCTCCCTCTATCTCTCTGTGTATTACAATGCATATTTCGACATTTATTCGATACGATCAAGTTGCTTGACTAATATCTTAAATTAGAAACAGATTTACTTTCAAAGTGCTAGCCATAAGTTCATTCACTTTCAACATATGTAGCAATCTGTACAGCTGTTATTCTAACCAGCGTTTCTTCCGACTCGCCGAACTTTCCACACATCTCTCATCACTCAAGTTGGGAATAAAGCACAGATTCATCTGCTATCATTTTTTTTCTTTCTTTGATGAAAAACATTGCCCGCTATATGTTCTCACGTAAATTTGAGCCGAGTTTAAATTTTCTTTCACTATTTTACCCATGCCACAAAAAGATGACTTCATTTTTATCGCTTTCCACTTACTGTTATCTTTTCCTTCACGGCTTCGTAAACATTTTGCATTAGTCCACCATAATCATAATACAGACACTGCCACCAGGTGTCCTAGTGTAAAGAAAAAAAAACCAATTAGAGCAAAAGTTAAAAAAAAATAGACAAAAAATATTGGCGTATTTTGTACATAGAGTGAACCAGGTGTTTGAGAAAACATCTTTAGACGACCTTAAATAGAAAATGATCTAACTTAATGCTACGCTGCTTGCGTTAAATTTTAACATTTTGTTTTCAGTTTGATATGCCGTTCTCGCGTCAAAAGTGCTAACCACAGCGATTCGGAGGTTGCCAACTTTTTCAAAACGACCAGGTGAACAAGAGGAATGACTGTTGGCTCAACGTGGATACCTCGAAAGTTCTCACTGTGAAGCACACAAAGTCTGTGAGAGTTACATGAGCAACGAGGGCTAATCCATGTCATTCCACTTATTTCTGCATGACTTCAGGTTCAGTTCCACCGCTCACGTTAATTCCTTTGTCGAGGGGAGGACCGTGGGTGCTCTGGCTGGTTTTTGTTTTATTCACACAAAGCCCACGTAACAAAGGCGTGGCTGGTTGAGAATTTTCACGATCATGTTTCCCGCAACATGTGGCCTGGACAACTATGTTTTGGGCGTCGATCGAATTTGAGACCAAATAGCGCCCCCACAATGCCAAAGACTTGTTGAAGGCTGCATTCGTAGACGCGATAGGATAGCCAACATGAACTTGAGCCAGACCAACTAAAACTTCCGAGACCATCCTCAAATTTGAAAATAGTTTTTATTGAAGGGCAGTTTCTTCTTTTTTTAAAGTTGAACATGCGGAGAAATAATTTTTTAAAACTTGTACTGATTTTTTCCTATTGAATATGTTTTCTTTTTATAATTGTTATCAATTACTTGGTGTACACCGTATATACCTACTGACGAATAGACGGAGAGATTGCAAGAGGTACCCTCTACGAAACTTTGAAGTCGGGATGTTGAAGGTAACACCAATCGGCTAAAGAACAAACTTTATATTAGTCTTTATTCTAATCACACACACATATATATATATATATATATATATTAGTTATCTATACAAGCCTGTTTTACCGTATCACAGCTCATCAGTATGGCTAGTCTCCACTTGCTTCCAGGCTTCCAGCCGGGATCAAAACTTGACCGATTTGGTGTCAGTTGGAGTCTTTACTCCCTAAGCCATAGGCACATGGAATGAGAGAGGGGAAATTTTAGCGTGTTATATATATGCGGTGTATACACACGCCGGTCACCGAGGGAACTTATATATATATATATATATATATATATATATATATATATATATATAAGAGGAAAAACAATTCTTAGCTGAAATGTTTCATCCTTAATCACAGCAAATATAGGATTTATTTTGTTGCAAGAGTTTATATATATGAATATTCATTTATTAAAATAAATAAATATTTCTTGAATATTGCTAGCTTATCAGACTTTGAATTATACCACTGACTTCTACATGTGCTTTGACTGATCTTTTAACTACCTGATGAATATTCATGAACGTTCTCAAATTTAAAAGACTTAATAAACCAATGACATCATTGTTTTGTATATAAACACGTACAACAAAATAAATTATTACTTTTGCCTTGATCAAATCCCTCAGAGATTCGGCTAAAAATAATTTTTCATCTTATTTTATTCATTAAGTTTCTGCACAGACACAGTCCATTCTGTATATATATATATATATATATATATATATATATATATATATATATATATATATATATTGTTACGAGAATGCATTTATATATAAAAATAATATTAATAATGTATAAAAAGTTATAGTAATGGATTCTATTGAGTGTTATTTAAAAAAGTTTTAATTCAGGAAATAATCGTAAAAGTAAAGAAATTAGAAATAGAACAATTTGGAAATTTGTGGAGTGTTCCAGTAGAGTCGAGAGAATTGGAAAGGTTCTAGATATATGCAAATTAGGTTTTAGCCCCTATAAAAATAGGTTTTGGGCACGGAATAGTTACTTGATAGCAGAGTGGGTTGACCTCATCAGCCCTGGTTAAGATTCAAGTATGTATATCCAGCCGAAAGAATCTCTCTAAGTCGACGACAAAAACTAAAACTTGAAACAGTTGATAAAAGGATGTGCTGACCTCATCAGCACCGGTTTCGATTCAAGGATTGATATCCAGCCGAAAGAATCTCTCTAATTCGACGACAAACTAAAACTTGAAAGAGTTGTTAAAAGGATCATATCAACTTCGGTTAAGATTCAAGGATTTATATCCAGTCGAAAGAATCTCACAGAAAAGTCCGACCAACTAAAACCTGAAAGGGAACCTCATGGAGCTATCTAGGTAAATACATATTTTTGCCTTTTTCATTGACCAAACCAATAGTTAGTTTTTATATACGCATTTAAGGATTTCCAAAAAGTATAGCACTTAACTTAACCGCCAACTTAACTGGGTAAAGATATTTGACACCTTCCCTCCATCTCTCTTCCTCGTAACACTTCGCCTGACAGTAGTAAACTCTATATTTGAATGCAAAATTGTATATTTGTAAATAATTTTATCTAATGTTTTGTGAATTAAATATTTGCCTGTATTTTAACTCTGAGTTTTTCTCAATCATTGTAATTTTTATTTTTGTTACACTTACACGTAACATAAATGGGGGCTCGCCCGAGATTAAAACATAACAATATATATATATATATATATATATATATATATATATATATATATATATATATATATCCTCTTTATAATAATAAAGATCTTTGTATATATATATTTCCCTATTGTCACGCTCAGGGGTTTGGATTATTTTATTTTTTTAATTTTTAATGTAAGGTACTCAGTAGTGTGTACATTAATATATATGCTGCCATCACTTTAGTCGTCATATCCATAAATTTTACCATCGTTTTTGACAGCACGGGCCTACTCGTTCTTATTATTTAAGTTTAGCTTTCTTCAGATTACTCCTTGCTGGAAACTCCAGTGATACGGATTCATAATATCAATGGAAAATTTTCACTGGAATATTCTCTGAAAAAATTATTGACTTTTTAGTGAGACTACGCTGGAAGGTCTATTTCCACCTGAATCATTCCTGTGTTCCTTGCAATTCTATGAATGACCTTAATCTGAAATCTCAAAAGTCACCTTCAAGCTGTAAACTATTAGATCCTTTTGAAGCAGATTTGTTGAAAATTATAAAAAAGTCGGTTTTAAAAGATTTTCCAATAAATTCTTACTTGAGGTGAATCGTCATATAGATAAAATTTAAAAGATCAGGCGATTTATAGATCAAGGCTGATAAAAATAAAAATATTTCTAAAATTGATCCTTACTGTTATCAGAAACTCACTATTAAAAACCTTGCCAGCAATTATAAAATCGATAAAAACCAAGGAACTATTTCGAAAATTAACCTAAATACCGCTGTGCTTGCTAGTAAAATTAATATTATTGATGAAATGGGTAAAAATCCACCTTAAAAATGCTTATATACTCTTAAAAGACCATAAACCCCACTTTGATGATAAACTTCAAGCTAGATTAATAAACCCCTCAAAAACTGAATTAGTGCTTACTTCTAAAAATATTATCAAAAATATAATTAACACTTTTCAAAAAACTTCCTGTAATAATCTGTGGAAAGATACATCTGATACTATTAAATCGTTTAATAATATTATAAAGAAAGATAAGGCTACCTTCATTCAGTTCGACCTTATAAATTTCTACATTTCTATTTCTAAAGATCTATTGTTTAATAGTCTGAAGTTCGCTTAGCGATATGTAGATATTACTGAAGATTATAAAATTATCTTAGCATCTAGAATATCGGTATTATTCAATAATAACTCTACTTGGATAAACAGAAATTGTGACAATTTTGATGTCCCTATGGGTGCGTTTGATTTTGTTCAAATTGAAGATTTAGTGGGCATCTATATTTTGTATATTCTTAGTAGGATAGTTGAAAAAGAACGAATTAGATTGTATAGGAATGATGGACTTATTGTCATAACTAATAGTAATGTCCCTTTATTCTGTAAAATCCGCAAGAAAATTATAAGGGCCTTTAAATTACTTGGTTTTAAAATATATATTTATTTAAATCTTAAAATAGTAAGTTTTCTGGGTATTACCTTAAATTTCTCTAATAATATTTTCAAGCCATATAATAAAAATAGTAAGTATCTTATATATTAGTGATAGTTCTAACCATCACCACCAAGTGATTAAAAAATTTCCACTACAGTTAACAATAGGATAAATAAATTATTAAACGATAGCAAAATATTTACTGATAACAAAATTCCTGACTAATAATGCACTCAAAAAGTGGGTTTAAATAAGAATTATTCTATTCCCACTCAATGAAACTGCTATTAATAAGTCTAAGATCAGGAAAATAAAAGTTTTATGGCTTAAACACTACTTTTTACCAATTATCTAACATTAATATCGGTCAATATTTTCTTTACTTGATCGAAAAACATTTTAATGTTAACATACCACGAAGTAAGATCTTTAATAGAAAAACACCAAAAATTAATTATTCCTGTACTAGCAACATCCACAGCATCATTAATTCTCATAATAATAAAATACTTGACAATTTTTATAATAATCGCCAATAAATACATATCGACCACAGTAATTGTAGAATTATGAATACTTGTCCAGTTGGAGATAAACAAAAATCATATAATAAGCTACTAAGGAAAATGATAAAGAAAAAAAGTATATTTTGTAATTTCTGCTGGACCTTGGAAACAAAAAGTTTATAAACACAAATATTACTTTTTTAGGCCTCACCTTAAATCTCAGACAGCTCTATCTAAATATTTCAGAGAATTAAAAGAGAGAGGACTCTCTTCACAGATAGAATAGAAGATAGTTGGCAAATCTCAAACTCCTATTAGCTTTAGAAATAGCTGTAACCTATGCTTCGATGAAAAAATAAAAAATAAAATTTTTATAGCAAATACCAGCTTTTGAACCAACGAAATCAAGTGATTGTTAAGTTTCGTCACAAGAATAAACTTAAATTATCTGAATTGTAGGATTAATATAATTTTATAGTAATTCCAACTGCTATTTATTCTCCATTGCGATTCTGCTACGTTATTTCTACACACACACACACACACACACACACACACACACACACACACACACACACATATATATATATATATATATATATATACCACTTTATTTTATTTTTCTTTATTTAAACAGGTTGAAGACTGACTTTGTTTTTGTAATGTTAAACCGTATGACTGCATATTGTGGTTTTTATTGCATTGGCTCCTTCGTCATAATCTGGGTAACTGTATAATAATTTCTCTTGTAAACCTCATTTCTTTTATATTTTTTTTTTTTTTAGAAAAAGACCTTTTTAAAAAAAAAGATATGTTTTTAAAAAGTCCATTTTTTTCAAGTTTTTGCTTAAAATCTTTCTGTAACTTATATTTGTGAATCTAAGTGTAAAATCTGTCTCCAATTTTTTTTAATTTATTTACTTTTATCTTTTTTTTCTCTCTTTCTCTTTAGCTTTTGTGAAGATTATATCTGTATGTTCATATTGTATCTGTCTATCTTTTTATGTCTGGTTCAGATGATATAATTTTTCACTTCCCTTGTCAAAAACTGTCTTTAGAATAGTCTAAGTGAATTTTACTGTTACTTTTATTTTTCTACGGTCCAAATGATAAAAATAATTTTTAATAAATATTTTGTAATTAAAATTTTTGAAAATTTAAAAAAGAATTCATATTTTCCAAAGAATTTTTTTTTATCTAAAATTTGTAACTGTATGGGTTTCTGTTCTCTTTCTGTTTACTTTTTCTTTCTCTCCTATTTTTTGTGTATGTATATATTCCTTCCTAAATAATGTGTGTGTGATTAATTCTCTTTGGGTGTTGTTTTGGGCATGTATCTCCCTTCCTCCTTTCTGCGTGTGTATAATTTATTATTGTAAATTGTTTTATGTGTGTGTGATTTATTTCCTTATTCTGTATTGTGTCATTTGTGTGATTTGATGTATCTATTCTCAATTGATTTCCAGTTTAAAATTCTCTCTTATAAACCGTTTTTGTAATATTCTAAGTGAAAAATTGATATTTTATATTAATTAGATAAAATCTTTTGGATTATCCTCTCCGTCTTCACGGGTTGTCAATCTCTCATATATATATATATATATATATATATATATATATATATATATATATATATATATATATATATAAAGAACATCTCAACACATAATTAAACGGTTATAAATCCAGAATTTATTTCAAACATTTTTTACAATTGCCTAGTTTAGACCATTGATAAATAAATTTGCTCTGGATAATATCAATTGAGGTCTCTAATTGATATTTTATATTAATTAGATAAAATCTTTTGGATTATCCTCTCCGTCTTCACAGATTGTCAATCTCTACTTTACACTACTGACCATAAGTTTGGAACCACCCAGATTTTTTTTCACAAAGTTTATAGAATTTCATTTTTAGCAAAATCAAATTCGCCGAGTTTGTATTTTTTGTTATTCTTATGCAGATGTCAAGTAAAAAAACGTATTCTTTTCAACTTTAAAGTAAACATTTACTCAGTTTGCTTCTTGACTCGTCTTATTGTGATCAAGTTTTTGCCAAAAATTCAGATTTATTCAGATATTATAATTACGGTATAATTTATTTTTGTAAACCATATTACTACGGTATAAATAGCAAGGAAGAAACAGATTAGCATTGAAAAATGAGCTCAGGTTGAAATTCTTTCAAAAGAAGGATATTCTGAACGTGTTATCGCTAAAAAAATTAAGCCTATCAAAAAATGGCCTTCAACGACTTCGTGAAACTGAGTTAAATATTGACAGAAAAAAATCTGGTAGGCTCAGAGTAACATCTATCGTAGAGGATAAGCACTTGATCATATCTAGCAAGAGGAATAGAAGAAAAACTGCTCCGGAATTAACAAATGAAATTAATTCTACTCGCCAACATCCAGTATCTGTTATTAATCATAAGAAACGATTTCATTTTCCTGGGCTTAAAGGCTGCGTAGCAGTTAAGAAAACACTATTAAAGAAAGGGAATAAGGGATGAAATTGATCGTACAGTTCGAAATGAACTTCCTAAAAATGAACAAATGTTGTTTAAATGCTTGCAGGATGCTCGGAAATCACTTTCACCAACTTATTTGTATGAGTTATTAGAAAGAATGCCAAGGATTTGCTCTGCAGTAATAAAGGCTCGTGGTGGTTTCTTTGATGAAAAGAAAATATGAATTAGTTTTAATTAAATTTCAAATTACTCTATGTTAATTTTGGTTTTAATTATTGTACAATTGTGAGCAACAATTAAATATATCTATATTTATTCTTCTAAGACATAAAATTTATTTCTTTCTCTTAGAGAATAAATCTAAGTGGTCCTATATATATATATATATATATATATATATAGAGAGAGAGAGAGAGAGAGAGAGAGATCAGAATCCGAATTTGATAGAATAAAGTAAAAGAACAAAAAAGAAACGTATCTCAAAGTATTTTTAAATATTACATGCACATACATTTAGAAATTATTCTCTATTGCTTTAATACATGAGACACATATCTGACCAGTAAGAACAAATCAAAACATACCAGTATACATTTTTTTAAATTTTTCTCTCGGTCTCTGAAGAAGCTTTAATAAAAGTAAAACATGTCAGATTGAGATACGTTTCCTATTTTGTTCTCTTTCTTTATTATATATATATATATATATATATATATATATATATATATATATATTGATGTCAAATCCGTGAACGGAGTGGATAATCCTAATAGTAACGTTAGTATGTGTGAATGGCAAAACGAAATACTTTTCCGTTCAAAATTGTAGCGAAATAATGTATACAATATCAAGCGATGGACGATTATCTTTTTTCCGACATATAAACACACTTACATACATTAAACCACTGATGATTCTTATACACATAATCTAAAAATGTATTTATAGTTTAATTACGCTTGACTTATACATTATTTTTGCATATATATACATTTCAACAGAGATTTATACACGCTTATATTAACATAAATATCTATTGCTTTTATTACACATAGCACACACAAACACACACACATATAAATAGGCATAGGTTTACTACATTTAAAAATGGTCATCTGTTGCTTTATTACACGTGACACGTAGCTGACCAATGAAATCAAACCTCAGTCAACATACTTTCTCTTTGTTTTTCTTTTTTAATTTTCTAAAAAAACCATTGTCTTAAAAACAAATCTCTGAAGAAGCTTAATAAAGTGAAATCTAATAATATAATATAATATAATATAATATAATATAATAATTTCAACAGATTTACAGAACATCTCACGCTAACGAACGATTTGATGCGAAACTCTGACGTCGATCAATAATATAAGTTCATTGAATATTTATTCATTTACTGAACTTTTTAATAAGAATTTATTATTTCTGTCATATTTCTGTCATATATTGTGAATCTAAGATAACGTATTGTAACTTCTAATTTAAATAAATATTTAAATTTTTGTCAGCTTTTTTAAGTTGTTACTATTATACATTGGTTCTTTTGATACCGTTCCGCCATCTTCGTTTTTCTCGTGAGAACATTTCGACTGTTGTGACACTTAACTTTTTCACACCTGCAGGGCAC
Organism: Ascarosepion bandense; assembly: GCA_037127315.1. Classification (NCBI taxonomy): domain Eukaryota; kingdom Metazoa; phylum Mollusca; class Cephalopoda; order Sepiida; family Sepiidae; genus Ascarosepion; species Ascarosepion bandense. The sequence continues at coordinate 935,982 of JBBBDQ010000866.1, read as the reverse complement.
AGAAAAGTTACAATAAGAAATATGATCCGGATAAAACTACGCTAAAAGAACCAAATCATAACGGAATATATTTTACGTCTGTGTCCTGGTCAACTTGGGTTATTTCCGCTTCGGCATCCTTCAGTGGGTATTTTTCGAGAGAAACTGATATCAGTTTTGTAAAATGAGATCTGTCATTTGGCAGCAAGGATATACAACATAATACCAACAGCACAGACATTTTTATACCCAAGGAGACAGATTAAATGAATATAATGATATAGGTTTCCTACCGAGAGTGAGGGTGTGAAAAAATGGCCTGGGCGTGTTAGTTTGACACTGTACAATGACTCTTGTCACACCCATCCTCCTGAAATAGAATTTGAGAAAATACCGCATGAAAATTATTTTAAAGAATCCATCATGAAGGAAAACGGAAAAAAGACTACTCATCAATTATAAGAAGACAGAATGTGTGGCTGTTAGCAAGAGAAATATGCAAGCCACAAATTGGAAACTTCATAATCGAGCAAGTACAGAAATTTAACTATTTTGGAAATGTTATAACCGACAAGAGAAAAGGGTGACACCGAAATCCGAAAATGCGTTGGAAAAAATGAAAGTTGTCTTCCAAAAACTAAGCAAAGTATTAAGAAACAAAGAAATCTTGTGAGAAACGAAGAATTAATAAATATAGATATCGATTAAAATCAGCACTTGAAGATTGCGTTGTACATGAAATTCTGAGTCGTGAGATAGATAGATAGATAGATAGATAGATAGATAGATAGATAGATAGATAGATAGATAGATAGATAGATCTTTTTTTTTAAGGACCGACTGTTGTACAATTTGGGTCTGACTAGCCAGGATAATAGCATCAGGACGCGGTGAAATATGTATTACCATTGTAATAATCTAAAATCTTTTATAAATTATATATATATATATATATATATATATATATATATATATTTCCAACATATCATTTAAAACATGCATTCTTCAACCCCTTATAAAAAGAGAATGAGGAAAATTCTAAGCCCAGAGGTTAGCTTAGGTAAAGGAAGGGGTTGGAAGGTACTGGTTTTATTAGGTTAGAGCTAGGGGAAATTTAGTAGTAATTCCTCTTTGGTAGTGGGCGGTATGTGGCTTGACCCTTGAGTTATTAGTGGTAGGTGGTGGGGAAGTAACTGCTTGGCCAAATTTTAAAAAAACCTTAATGTGACTATTTGGAAGAATAGGAGATATATATATATATATATATATATATATATATATATATATATATATATATATATGGTAATTATATATAGTCAAATAGATAGATAGAGAGAGAGAGAGAGTCGGAGGAGGAGGAGATAAAGATTTCAAAAGTTTGCTTTATTTATCTCTCTGATTATTTAACGTTTTCCGTATCTCGCCGAGAATTTTCTCGAAATATTTCCACTATGAAAAAAGCAAAACCATTTTCTACCAATTTGTTTTGTTGATAAAATCATTTAACAACAAGGTTTTTTCCGAACCTTTCGCTGTGACCAAGTCAACTGAATTACCCGCTTCATCTCAAGTTATCACCTCATCATGTTGCAACAACGGTTCTCGTACAATCACTGAATTTAAGCAACGTCGAGCCTGACTGGGTGATCTCTTGAGAATTCCAGGTGTTATAATCTCGGGTGTGCTGGTGGTGTAATGGATAATAGCTTGAAATTGTTATATTTACTTACTCACAAATACTCCCGGGGAAGGTATAAATTAACCTCTTCTCCCCCACCAGTTAAGAGTTAATTAGTAAGACTTGTCTCATTAAAACCGTTATTATCTCAAAATAAATAAATAAATAAAATTCCGTTCAAAATAGATTTCGGCATTAAATTACACGTGGTGGTCGCTATTCCGCTAAACAAAAACAAACAACCAACCAAGTTCTAGAGAGATACGGTGTTTAAAATCAATAGAGGTGATCCATAGTGAATTCATACTTAAAACTAGTGCACCTGATAATACATAAATTGTACACCATCTTATAAATGGACAGTTTATATAGGAGATGGATTCATACTTTCCCAAAGGATATTTGCGCGTAAGTGAATGTAATGAACCAGACTGAAACCTGAACTCGCCTCTTCATTTTCTCATTCTGAGCCGCTATCCATTACATCATCCGCACATCCACACTTTTGGGTGGAGACATGACTCGATCTTCGAATCACGAACTGTAATCGTATGCTCTTTGACTTTCTATAAAAGAATTGCAAACACTCGCAAATGCACACATACACACACACACAGACACACACACACACACACACACACACACACACACACACACCAGTTTATTATTGCAGCTTACAATAAATCGGTGTGTATGTCTGTGCACGCGTGTATACATTTTTGTGTAGAAGATATTTTGAGGGAGAGTGTGGCTACTACGTGGGTGGATCGTAAGTCCTATCATGCGGAGGAGGATTACTTGTGTATCCAATTTGATTCAAGCCTTTTCAATATGCTTTTAAGGTTTTATTTTTCTAAAAATAACAAAGTATAACCGCTATTTTGGATTTTGTTTCTTCTTTTCTTCATAACACGCCCTAACTTTTCTGACAGGAGAAAATAATTTCCTCAAAGAAATGAAAACATTCAATACAAAACTTTTTATTTCTCAGTTATTTTTATCTATCTATCTATCTATCTATCTATCTATCTATCTATCTATCCTATCCTTTATCTATCTATCTATCTATCTATCTATCTATCTATCTATCTATCTATCTATCTATCTATCTATCTATCTATCTATCTATCTATCTATCTATCTATCTATCTATCTATCTATCTATCTATCTATCTATCTATCTATCTATCTATCTATCTATCTATCTATCTATCTATCTATCTATCTATCTATCTATCTATCTATCTATCTATCTATCTATCTATCTATCTATCTATCTATCTATCTATCTATCTATCTATCTATCTATCTATCTATCTATCTATCTATCTATCTATCTATCTATCTATCTATCTATCTATCCTATTCCTTTAATCTATCTATCTCAGTCTGTTCATTATCTATCTATCTAGTTTATATTTCTATTTATTTTGATGGTTTTTTGTCATTTGTTGCTGTTGTTTGATATTCATTTTTATACGAATGATTGTTAAATTTTCAAAATAGAAACGAAACGAAAAGACTATAATTTAGAGAAAATACTATACTGATGTCAAATGAATCTGATCGCGAAGATCATTTTGTGTGAGCGTGCGTTTTTTTTAAATCATATCAACCCAAGAAAGGCAGTAAAGTTACTAAGACACAAGGGGTTACTGACTGTGAAAGAATAAAAAAAAGTGGAAATATTAAGAAGAGATAACAATAGAAGTGTAATCAAGAAGCCAGAAGATAACAATCGACATTGCATTTAAATTTTGGAGCATTAAATTAGCTGGAAAGCATGAAGTTGGAAGAAATTTCTACAAATAAGAAGTGCGAGAAAAGAAACTGTTAGCATAGAACTGACGGCTACATCTAGCCAACTCAACTGTGAAATGATGATATTTTGCGACCAGTCTAGTAATGGGCTTAAATTCATAATGTTTGGGTACTATAGCGAAGAGTTTATTCGAACAATTACCATGAAAAGATTTAAAGAAAAGACACAGGGAAGCCACATTACTGCGGTGAGGAAGTGTCTGTACACCGATCTGTACTGGGTGGACTTCTACTGTGATTCTGTGTTGGTATAAACACTGTTGTTTCGGTTATAAATAAAATCATTTTCGCCAATCATTTTTCTTGATTGGACAAAGGGTTGAACGAAAGATTCCTTAGAATCATTCCGTCATTAGTACTAAGATGGTAACATCTGTCCTTCCTATTAAGGCAATTATAATATATATATATATATATATATATATATATATATATATATATATATATATATAATGATAGATTTTTACTTTTTAATTCGACAAATTGTATTACTTAGAGGTTATTTTTAGTGGATACACATATTTGAGTAGACACACATATTACTTATTAAAAAGTACATTTATTTACTCTATCGGCCTGAATATTCTATAAATCTCAATATATATATATATATATATATATATATATATATATATATATATATATATATTATCACTTAAACATTATTTTTAGTGGCTACTCGTATCTGAGTAGACGTTGCATTTATTTATTAAACAATATATTTATTTTCGTCTAATGGACGCCAACTCAAGTATGCGTATCCACTAAAAATAGTTTAAGTAATAATATATATGTGTGTGTGTGTGTGTGTGTGTGTGTGTGTGTGTGTGTGTGTGTGTGACTTTATGAGCAAGCGACGACAGTCTGCTTAATGCGTGAACATAATCTTCAGGCTTTATCCCAGATACTGAGCAGTTACTCATAAATATTACATATTTAAAAATCATACATATGCTTGTGTATGTGTGTGTATTTATAGGTATGTATGTATGTTTGTATGTATGTGCGTTTATATATATATATATATATATATATATATATATATATATATAATATGCATTGCCGAAAATCCATACTATTCCACAATAGTGAAATATGGATTAAAAAAATTAAAAAAAGCATATTTGATGTCCCACAAAGCTCGTTTGACGGAACCGAAATTTCAGAATTGATGGGAATATAGATTCTAAGTAAAATTAATGAAATAATCCACATAGACAACCACGGATTATAAAAGACGGATTAATGATAGCACAGGACAACAAAAGAGAGAAGGATAGAATAAGAAAACTGCTTTACAAACTCTTTAAAGATCAAGATTTTGAAAAATTAGTTGAAAAAAATAAGTTTTCCAATATTTAGATGTTTTAACTTACAAACTGGCAGTGTTTCTCTATATATGAAAATAAAGACAACTTTAAAATACCTAAACACAAGATCTAACCACCCCACAAGATCTAACCACCCCACAAGCATAATCAAACACATCCATAAAGCAACAGAGCACAGGTTATCAAAAAATTTGTCAAACAAAGGAATCTTTTTTTGAAAGTGCCTTAAAAAATCTGGCCATAAGAACATTTCAGAATACAAACCTCAGCCAAACAAACAAACGAAAAACAATAATAGAAATTGAAACATTATTTAATTCAACCCATCATTTAACTTGGAAGTAAAAACCAAGATAGAACAAATATCTTTTTAAAATTAATCAATAAATACTTTCGAAAAACTCAGAATTAAACAAAATTTTCAATAGGAATTCAATCAAATTAAGTTATATCTGTACTAATAATTTTGAAAATTACATAAAAAAAAAAACTCCATAAACCTCGTACAAAATAACATCATTAACAAGAAATGTAACTGTAGGAACAAAAATGCATACTTAACGGACTTTGTAACACAGAAGGTGTTCTTTACAAAGCAGAGGTACATGACATAAATGGTCGAAGTAAAACATTTTTTTGGATCTACCAAAGACAGTTTTAAAATCAGATGGAATAATAATAAATTTAACTGGAAAACTTCAAATATTGTACCAAACTGTCTAGCCAAGTGTGGAAATTAAAACTGAAATATGAAAAAGACCCTGATATAACTTGGAGCATAGTGAAAGTAGCCAAAACATACAACGGTGGTAACATATGCAGATTGTGCCAGAAAGAAAACTTAGCTATTATGTTGTTCCCAGAATGAAAAAAAATATTAAATGAAAAATCAGAAATCGTGCCCAAATGTAATCATACCCATAAATACTTACTAGGATCATACAAACATGGGTGAAAGTTTTCTAAGTTTCTTAAATAACTCCTCCCTAATTTTGAAAAATTTTCGGTTGTTTGAAAATTCCAGCCGCACGTTCGTAAAAAAATCTGTTTGACCGTTTGAAAAACGGTAAAATCACTTATTGTAAATCGCCTAAAGATACCGAAAGGTTGAAACCTAGGTTGCGAAAATAACTCATTTCCAAATGAAAAATATTTAAAAGTTCTACAATATAATTGTATTGAACATTTTTTAATACAACTGTGTACTGGTCTAATTTAATTATGACCTAAAACTAACTAATCATATATATTTCCATCCCTTCACGTCAGATTTCTCTCAATCTTGATCGTTCTCCCACTTTCGGTGGAAATTCCGACGGTTGTGTGTATAATTGAAAGTACAATAAGTGTTAAGGAATACGGTTTGCCCTTATGGCCTGATGAGACCTATATGGTTGAAACCTGAGTAGCAAGTGAGTAATGAATATTTAGTTTTTTAATACGTATTTCATTAGGAAATGAGTTATTTCCGCAACCTAGGTTTCAACCTTTCGGTATCTTCAGGCGATTTATAATAACTGATTTTCTAAACGTTCAACAGGGATTTTTACGAAAGCGCCACTGGAATTTTTAAACAACCGAAAATTTTCCAAATTAGGGAGTAGTTACTTAAGAATCTTAAAAGAGTGTCATGCAGGTTTGTATGATCCTAAAATGTATCTATAGGTGTGAGTACAATTTGACATTACTTCTGACCTTTAATTCAGTATTTTTTTTCTGGAAACAACATAATGGCTAACTTTTCTTCTTGGCACAATTTGCAGACAAAAATCCCTGCTGTACGTTTGAAAAACATTGGAAAATCAGTCGATATACATCGCCTGAAGATACCGAAATGTTGAAACCTTGGTTGCGGAAATAACTCATCTTCAAATAAGAATTATTCAAAAGCTCTACAATATAAATGTATTGAGCACGTTTTAATACAACTAAGTACTGGTCTAATTTAATTTTGACCAAAAAGTAATTTATATATATATATATATATATATATATATATATATATATATGTGAAGAGGACTGAAGGTTTTTTTTTAAATTTTGAGTACTCTGGCATTTATTTTATTATAAACAATATAATGAGTATTATAGAGCTTAATATTATATATATATATATATATATATATATATATATATATATATATATTGAACAGGTGAAGAGGCTCTTCCCTTGTTTACTGTTTAGGATGCGGTTTCCGGTTTTCTCTTTTCCAATCTTTTCACTCTTTTCTTTTTTTAAATTTTGTTTTCTATCACCCGGTTCACACTCCACCCACATCTATTGAACAGGTGAAGAGGCTCATCCCTTGTTTCCTGTTTAGGATGCAGTTTCCGGTTTTCTCTTTTCCAATCTTTTCACTCTTTTCTTTTTTTCTTTTTTTCTTTTTTTCAATTGGAGTAGATAGACTAAACTATCGCCCGGTTCACACTCCACCCACATCTATTGAACAGGTGAAGAGGCCCATCCCTTGTTTCCTGTTTAGGATCCGGTTTCCGGTTTTCTCTTTTCCATTCTTTTTACCCTTACGTAGCCCCCTGCGCATCAGTGGCGTTATCACCTTGCTTGGGGTGATATGATTTAAAATATATATATATATATATATATATATATAGAGAGAGAGAGAGAGAGAGAGAGAGAAAAGAAAAACTATTTGTAGTCTACGCGTTTCGGTAGATGTCCATAGATTCACGTTTTTGTGAGGTGCTGTTTCTTAGGATTGATTCAATGCAACACGTACAATCCTTATATATATATGCTATCTTGTTTCTTTTCTGCTTATTTTGTCATTTCCCATCGAGTGCTATCTCACAGCAAGACCGACACGGCTATAGCTTAGAACAAATCTCGTTTTATTTAATACGGTAAAGTAGATTTGCAGACTATTGACACCTTGTTCGCTGAAGTCCAAATTTTGAATATTTTCGTCGAGCGCGCTACAAATCCGGCGTTCTGCCAGATTTGCTTTTGTCAAAACAATACTTTTAAGTAATGATCAATGTACATTCTATAGAAACAAGATAGCAACGTGACACGATCCTCTCTTCAATAAACCAGTTTCTTTTATTTACATTAGAGAATTATATGTATTTTTTGCTTTTAACCCACCAGGGTAAATTTCATTTTAGTGACGGCTTGTTTCCCTTAGGTCTTAGAATAAATTACAAACCCGTTGGTCCGAAAGTTGATATATTACATATAAAATCTAAAGATAGTTTTATATATAAATGCGTGTGTGCGCGAGAGAGATTATGTATGCGTGTACATTCACGCAATCTCCGACACAGTTATAAACACGTATACACATTAGGAAAATTAAGTTGGAAACACTTTTCGCGTAGCACGTTTCATTCTTTCCGACGTCATTGAACTAAAGTGATGTTTACGTTGATGTAGTGCAACGATGTACTGCTGGAAAAAATGCAAACGAGCAGAAAACTGATACTAAATATTAGGAAGAGACAAATGAGGTTCCTTAGACACGTAATGAGGAAAGAGGGCCTGGAGAACTTGATAATCACAGGTCGGATAAATGGAAGGAGAGACGGGGGAAAAGCGCGAGATGTACTTCTTAGGTCTGAGCAAATGGTTGACGGAGCGGGGTTTAGAAGAGCTACCAAGAGAACAATTGAGGGCGTCAAGAGACAGAGGCAAGTGGAAATCCATGATCGCCTAAATCCTGAAGGGACACGGCACAAGAAGAAGAATAAGAAGAACTGCACATACGCACGTAGAAGGAATGCCGGAACTTTAAACTTTTAAATTTATTTTTTATTTTTTATTTTTATTATTTATTATTTTTTTTTTTTTTGGTGTGTGTCTGTGTGTTTTGGAATATAATCTAGCCAATATAATCTAGATTTTTTCTTTTTGTCCATATTTTTATCACTTTTCTTATTGCGTGTTCCAAATTTTCATCATAGATTAACCAAGAAAGGCGAAATGTAAGAATCTGGACGCAAATCTAATGTGGATAATCTAGTAATTAAAGCACTTTCTATATACTTTCGTCTTGGTGAATTACTTTCTCTTATAATTAAACTAGCATTTGTTAAATCGAAATGAAGGTTACGGCAGGCATCTAAAAGACGAAACGTCACACGAAAGAAATCTTCCACCAACTAAAACCTGAAAGAAAACCTCATGGAACTAAATTGGTAAATAGATATTTTTGACTCTTTCATTATTGACCGTATTGAAAACTATTTTTTATAAACACATTTGAGGACTCCCATAAAGTATAGCACTTAAAATACTTCGCTAAGTTAACTGGGTAAAGATACTTGACTCCTTACCTCGTAACACTCGCAGTAGTAAACTCTATGTTTCTGTTTTGAATGCAAAAATTGTAAATTTTGTATATATCTTACTTTGTGTTTCTCGGAAATTAAATATTTGTCTGTGATTCAACTCTGAATTTTGGTCAATCAATTTTTTTTTGTAACACTTAACATGTAACAATATCATTTTCACGTCCCACAGTTAGCATTAACCTCGGTTGAAGTTTGTAAAATATTCCTTTTAAACAATTTTTTCAGGAAAATAGTTTCCTCGAGTTATCGGTCTTTCTAGTTTTGATAGGGGTTTCCTTTGTAACCTTTGTTTGAAGTAGTGTGGAATGTTAACATCTTGATTATATCATTAATTTTGACTTCGAGTTCTATGAACAATCCATTTTAGCTGTTGCGGCTGTTGAAAGTCTTCTAGTGCTGTCATTTTTGTTTTTTGGTAGTCTTTGTTTGTGATTCTGTAGCGCCAGTCTAAGAGATCTAGTGAAAGACTGTTTTCTTCAATACCCACAGATTTCATTCCTTGTATTTTTCATCATAGACATGAAGGAACAGTTATATATATATATATATATATATATATATATATATATATATATATATATATATATATGAAATGAATTGTTTGAACATTATTTTTTATCGATACTTGTATTTTAGTAGATATTCTGTTTTGTTTTTTTTTAATTAAATAAATAAATTTTTATGACGAAAATGTGTGTCATTCGGTATATGTAGATAGGGGTTGCAGGTTCGAATCCTGCCGAATGACACACATTTTCGTAATAAAAATTTATCATAAATAATCAGGCCAGTAGATATAAATATATAATACTGTTTAATTAAAAAAAAAACAGAATATCTACTAAAATATGGGTATCGATAAAAAATAATGTTCAAACAATTCATTTCAAATTGTCGGTTGTTTATAACTAAGATTCCTTAAAAATCGTGAAATTCTGTAACACACACACACACACACACACACACACACATTTTGGGGAGAAAGTATATGGCAAAGTGGAAAAAGTTTTTGTGTGAAGCGTTTCGTTTTTTAGGACTTCATCAGACTATGTCTGTTAGAGAGACGCTGGGAATTTTCAATTTAAATTTTTGTTTTTTAATATGTATTTTGGGTAAATAATCTACTAGTTGCGTAGTGGTGCAGTGAATATCGGCTCGGAACCAGAAATCGGGGAATCTATTTCGAATTCCTGTTGAATTCCTTGCTTTCACTTACGCGCAAATACCCTTGGGAAAGGTATTATTCCGTCAGTTCCTTCCAGTTATAGGTTAAATAACAGGACAGATTGGGTTCTATAGCCTTGGTCGGCAACCAGTCTACTGCAGAATGTAATGGCAACCTACTGCGGGATAATCTTTTGCTCAGTCAGCCATGTCTCTTTTGAAAAAAATGATCGCCCAAACGTGTATCACGTATGGCACTTAACTAACTGACTGAATTTGCTCGATTTCATTTTTTAAAACAGCAAATTCCCTTTCAGTATCATCTTCAAAGAAAAAAGAAAGGAGAAGGATTTCGAAATTATCCTACCAGGCTTCATGGTTGATATGCTTCGCCACGAAAAATTGTCATTTCTGTATAAACGTGGCGGTGAGACATTCAAACTTGATAGCTTGAATTTGATATGAAACCACATGTGATAAGAAAGTATGTTTCACAACCATTTCAAGATCCTTTCTTAAAATGCAATTTAATTATATTTGCTTATACTGATTTTCTATGCGCCGCTTAGATGTGGCACAAAGCCGAAAGTGTAGATTACCCAGTGAGGATCAAGCTCACTACTCAGAGACAAACTTGCCACCACATCAAGGTGTCCAATTATATACAGACGCGTAAATGGGTTTCCTGTTGCGAGCCAGCATAAGTGACAGACATGGTCAGATTTCAAATTCAGTGGACTTTTAACAATTTCCCCTCTCAATACACTGGTCAACACGATTTTTGGTGCCAAGAAAAAAAACATGTTTTTTAGTTAATTTGATGGAAGCTGATTCCGAAAATGACCTTAGATTTTTATGGTTAGCTACTGTTTTTGCTGTACTAAATTTGCTCATTTTTGGAAAAAAAGATCAATTTTGGCTGATCACAACATTTAGTTCATAAAGGTCGTAGAAAACCATCAATTTTCAGGTAGACCGAACAATTTATATCAGATACTTGAAATAAACTATTTTTTTTTTAAAGAAGTGTTTTTAGTAACAAATTTTAAAATATAACTACCGATTTTTTTAAAATTTAATCTCCAAAATTCAAATTAATTGATAAACTTCATTAGTAATACACTTTATCAGTAATAGGCTAATATGAGTATTGTTTCATTTTTTACATAGCCATCAAGATAATTTTCCGGATAACTTCGACGGTGTGAATGATGAGCAAGGAGAACGATTTCATCAGTGTATCAAAACAATGAAAGACCGCTAACAGGAACATTGGGACAAACGAATGATGGCTGAATACTGCTGGCGTATCAAAAGAGACTTAAATGTAATTGAACATGGCCGACAATGAAGAAAGAGAAACTTTTTACCATAGTTTTTATGTTCCCCAAAGTTTTATTACTGTTGTTAGTTTATTAAATGATTTCATGAAAATACATTGATTTACATTCTCCAAGTCCGGATTTTAGCTAATATAAATATGAAAAGGGATAAAACTTAATTTCTGGAAATTTCATTAATGGGTAACAGATATAAAAATAAAAGGTATATATTTCTATCATAATTTTCTAAAAAAATATTTTTAATTCTAAAATGATTTAATTCGTTAGTAAATAAGTCCTAAAAGTTTCATTAAAATGCAACAATTATTTGATTTTTGTAAGAATTTCTAAATCAATGAGATTTATATCGCAATTTTTACACCACTAATTTTTGTTGGCCCCGCCGACGCAAGAAAAACAAGATTCGAGCGTGATGGAAAGGATTAAAATTTTCATAAAATAACAAAAAAAGACTTTGGACTTTCCTCTTGATAACAACAAACATTTTGACAATAGAAGTTTGTTTTTTATCAAGTTTGGAGCCTTTTTCATCATTTTTAATCTTTTAATCAGTGAATTATTGGAAGTACCTGTATTAATAAGTACGTGACCATGTCCCGGTAACCAGTCTTGTAACTTATATTTTATGTCTTGTACTGGGTTGCATGCTGTCCTTAGAAAAGTAAAGATTGTTGCAGTGCATCAAGTCGCGTGGCAAAATCAGAGACTGATAATTGATTAGAAAGTTCAAGGATTATCGAAAACCGAGAAAGATTTTCTATTAAACGCTGTCATTCTTTCTAAATAGTTTTCTTAATTGGGGATTTTCAAATAATTAAACCCAAGTCACAGGGTCACAGGGTGACTTGGAGTGGGTGTTTTCCACCCCAGGCAGAATCTCTCCCTCGGGAGAGGGGGCTGGGTTTATTGCCCGGTGCCCGAAGCTTCTTCGAAAGTGCCGAAAATGCTTGGGCAATTTTTCCATGGTACTTCCGTTAAACCCACTTTAAACTGACCTTGTGTCATATTTGGTAGCAAGGTGACAAATAGTCATTTGGCTCAGAGTGGCAAAAAGGCAAACATGACCAACTAACCAAGGTAAGGTATTTACCCTGCTCCCCCACTAGAGCGAGTTGTGACACAAGGTCGGTTTTTAATGTGGGAAACCCTAGCATGTCTGAACTTGTCTTAACATGCCTAAGTTAGTTTTTACTGGTCATGCTTATTCGGCAGAAGACCTGCCTAAACAAGGTGTTTTGTATTGTTTTTTCTTAATTTTAAACATTAATTTTTTTTTTCGTTTGAACAGATTTCTAAAGTTTACTAATTATAATTAGCAAACTTTAGAAATCTGTTTTCTGGGATCATTTTTACTTATTTGTTCTATATACTATGTGAATTATGTATTTCAAAGGATATTGGAAATTATAAATATTATTCTTTTTAGTCGATACTAACGGGGTAAAAATTTCAGTGATGAGTAACCTTACACAAAAAAAAAACTTTTCTTGTCAAGATAAGTCACTGGACTTATTTAGTTATCAACAGAATACATTACAGAACAAAGAGTGAATACTTAGTATATTTGTAAAACAAACTGAATTCCTTTGAACTCTTTTCTTTTTAATTTATTTTTTTCTGCCTTGAAATATTCAAGATGCGCTTAAAATGTTTCAGAAAATTCCTAGAATTCATGGTTTCGTGTCATCCTTTTTACTTCAATGCTGTGATTTAAGAGTTATAAGATTTTTAAAATCTTTTCCATGTTCAGGTTAAGCTTTGGATTCGCAATTACGTCATAAATCTAATCAGGTATCATTTTGCTTCTTACCCAAAGGTATCTTTAGGTAGAGACTTCAATGATTAATAAAAAAATAGTTACAGTATTAACGGCTATAAGTGTTTATATCACCGGATTTCTCGATATTTTCAACGTTTTCTTTTAAGTATTGCCTTGAAATAAAGTCAAAATATACATTAATGTTAAAAAAAAAAAAAGCTTCCAATTGAATTGTAGAAGTTATAATTTTATTGGAAAATGCACTCATTTGTCTTTGTACATTAGAAAATTCGAACGTTATACAACGTTATAGGTCAGGATGCGGGATGAATGCACAAAACAAATGTGCGATTTTTGTCAGAAAATACGATGGCTACGGAGATTTTTAAGTTTACTTTAAGGGTTTGTAGTGACCACATAAAAAATCTTTCTGCCTTTTTCAATTCTGAAAATGTTTGATTTTCAATATACCATATATATATATATATATATATATATATATATATATATATATATATATAGTTTAATAAATAAATTGTCTAAATTACGAAAAGATGAAAACAGACATCTCATTTTAGCAAATATATTTACCAAAATTTCATGAATGTATCTTGAAATACTAAAGAGTAAATTTATTCAATTAAATCGTCATTGGTTTCAACGTCAGCCTCAAGGACGACTTCGGAATCTCTTGCAGTTCTTCTAGGATGTCTCCTTGTTCAATTTGATTAATGTTGCTATAATCCTTGCTTTCAGTTCATCTTTGATGTTACAAGGAGTTTTGTTAGTCTCTCGTTCAACTGCGCTCCACACATGATAACCTGGGAAGTAGCAGTTTGAAGAGTTAGGTGGCCACATATAAAAGCAGATGTGATCGTAGAAATCGTCTATCAGCAATGACTGGGTTCTCCTGCTTATATGGCATGGTGCAGAGTCCTGTTATGCAGTCGACAAAATTAAAACAAATGACGCACATGCGCAATTATAAATGTAAAATAGCGACACAATTTATCCATTGCAACATATATATATATATGTGTGTGTGTGTGTGTGTGTGTGTGTGTGTGTGTGTGTGTGTGTGTGTGTTAATACATTTAAATATATGGTTCTGTGAACATTTCCAGCTCTCACGCGGTATGACGTCATAGAACCGCATTACAAATTTACGAACTGCGTTTGCTATTTGGTAACTATAATCGTTGCTTAGCTAAGTTTTATGTCAACACAAGATAAAAAAAAATCATCTTTGATGGTGGATGTTTTTATGTTAACATCCCTCTAACCTCTCTGAAGATGGCTCATGTGGGCCGAAAGCTTAGAACCAACATAATAAAAAAATATCGAAATGTTGGAATTTTTGTCTTTATTTTCACCTGAGATTAAAGCCAAAATACGATGTTTAGAACGACCCATGATTAAATGTCTATTGAACAGGTTAAGAGGCTCATCCCTTGTTCCCTGTTTAGGATGTGGTTTCCGGCTTTCTCTTTTCCAATCTTCTCACTTTGTTTTTTTGTTTTTTTTTTCAATTGGAGTAGATAGATCGCCCGGTTCACACTCCACCCATGTCTATTGAACAGGTTAAGAGGCTCATCCCTTGTTCCCTGTTTAGGATATGGTTTCCGGCTTTCTCTTTTCGGATCTTTTCACTATTACGTAGCCCCCTGCACATCAGTGGCGTTACCGCCTTGCTCGGGGTGATACGATTAAAAAAAAAACAAACATAATCGGCATTCATTGTCTCTTATATTTAACAGTACATGTTTAGATGATTATCTGCTGCCTCGATACACTATATATAGCGTGCGTATGGATGAGCTTTTTTATTTTTCAGGATGCTCCAAGAATTTATTGAAGATATTTGTAGATTTCATTTTACTGAAGAAGCAACCTGAAGGACGCCTGCCGTGTAGTGATAGGTAAGAAGATCATCTGCCAGACTTCGGTAGTGTAGTGAAATTGATTCTCGCTTTCGCTTCCCCCAAATCTCAGACTAACCATGATAAATAGCTACAAGGGAAGAAAAAAAGAAAAAGAAAACTAGAGAGGTAAACACAGAATGTTTCGAAGACAGAATCGTCCTGCAGGTGATATAATGCCATAAAGATATCCACCCGTTTATCATCAGTACGATATCGGAGGAAATGTTTTCTTGTATCCGGTCGTTTGAAAACTAGAAACTTGATGTCAAGCATTTAAGAGCTTCTCAAAAACGACAGAAGCAATTATATGACTGCATAGACTCAATGAAATCATTTAGTATTGTGTAATTTATTGTCCAGCTTTTCCTAGAGCAGACTAATTTCGAAAGCCGCAAGATATTTTAACAACCAACGATGCTTTTTCTGTCAATAAAGGTGTTTCCTGTTTATATTAGCAATAAATCCATGTAAAATAATTCCAAACAATACAAGCACACATATACATTATTGTATATTTATGAGTGTGTGTGTGTCTGATAGATAGATAGATAGATAGATAGATAGATAGATAGATAGATAGATAGATAGATAGGATAGATAGATAGATAGATAGATAGATAGATAGATAGATAGATAGATAGATAGATAGATATTGCACAGGCTGAGATAGATAGATAGATAGATAGATAGATAGATAGATAGATAGATAGATAGATAGATAGATAGTGAAGTTTTAATTATGTGATAGTAAGCTAAATATTTTTTAGCTGTGTACCGCCTGCTGCACCGGAACTTTTGAGACGATTATTCAGATGTAGACATTAGTGTACCTTTCGTCCTGAACTTTCAGATTCCGCTATCGAGGGCACCTTGAAGAAAATAATAAACCCGCTTCTCGTCTGTCTGTTCCTGACGACGCACAAAAGAAAGTAGGCGGGACATGTAAAATAAAGATGGTGGGTGGATGGCAAGGACTGAAGGGAAACATAAAAGTGAAACTCGAGATATTATTTCGTCGGCACTAAGAATGTTATCAGCATACTTGCTTCAAAAAGACGGGTTCCTTAAAATCAAATGACACTATCTGAAAACCTAGATACAAGTTTTACTATACGTGATTTCAAATGCTTGCTATCAGATCCACAGAATTAATAGTAAAAAGAAATGATTACTGGATTGTAATGTGATGTCTGTCCTCCAATATGGCAGTGTATACTGGACAATCTCATCAAAGATGAAAGGAAAGACTTAAAGCAACCTAAATGTGGTTCTACAGAAGGATGCTGAGTATACCATGGACTGAACATGTGAGCAACGATGAGGTTTTGGAGAAGATGCAAACGAAAAGGAAACTAATAGTTAACATCAGGAAAAGACAGCTGAAGTTCCTGGGACATATAATGAGGAAGGAGGACTTGGAGAATCTGATACTCACTGGTCAGATAGAGGGAAAGAGAGAGAGGAGAAAGCAACTGTAACATACTTGATGAGCTTGAGCAAATTGATGGCAGAGCCTGGTTTTGGTCAGGTAACAGGAGAAAGCGTGCTAAGAGCCACCAGGGATAGGGAGATGGAGAATACCATGATTTCCTACGTCCTGAAGAGACACGACACCTAGAAGAAGAAGAAATCAGGTATTCAATCAACTCGTGAACAAATACAAATCTTAAAAACACAAAACCCTAATAATGCGATAATTGCCTCACTTGATGTTGAAAGTTTATTTACCAATGTCCCAGTTAAAGAAACGATTAATATAATCATAAAGAATATTTATAACAATCCATCGTTACCTCCACTTAAGATCAAACCTAACATTACGAAAATTTTGGATTGTACCACTGACGTTCTCTTAGATGACACAAAATAATTTTCATATGAAAATATTTCAACAATTGGTTCTATTTGTTATTTTTACGATATTTTATTGTTTCTACTATGTAACTGTAAATTCTACTCCAACAGCTTCTTTTCTCGCGCTTCCCGCCTGTGGAACTCCCTTCCACAAGTCTGCTTTCCCGACAGTTACAATCTCCAGGTGTTTAAATGTAGGGTCAATAGACACCTCCTATCACACTAACTCCCAACTATTCTCAGAACACTCTCATCTACCCAACCCTCATTCTCGGTATCCTTACCCGCCTATCACCCACCCTCTGACATTTCCTATATTTAATCATCCTTTCTCCACTCTACGTAGCCCCCTGCGCAGCAGTGGTAGTGACATGCCTTGCTCGGGGTGAAACGCTTATATAAAAAAAAAAAAAAATGTAAAGTCGGAGAGCCGAGTTCAAAATCTGCGGGAAAATATTATACAAAGTCAGTCATAGATGGAAAGAGACCTGATCGCCCAATCGTGTATCACATATGGCACTTGATTGTTTCTACAAGTTAATTTGTTTATTGGAAATACTTTTCATTATCATGTTCCTTTATTTTTTTTACTAGCCTCACTGACCACTTACGCATATATAGACGTTGAGGCCAAAATTTGTTTCTTCATCACCTCACTTTAGGGGAGTCTTCAGTAATCAGTCATTGACACCCCCGACTTTACATGAAATGGAAGACATACTGCCTGCATGCTCTTTACCCACTGAAACTGAACATATACTTCTACTTACGTCATTTGGGTTTCTGGTCTTGCTAGGTAAATATTACATTTTCGCTGTAGGCGGAAAGCAAAAAAATGAAGTCATCATTAGCGATCTACTTTCGTGCTCTGACTACTTCCAGTTCAGGTATACACGATTTTTTTTTTTTCGCTAAATCCTAAGTACCTCTACAGTTGATGTTTATTAATCCTCAGTTAATACCGTGGAGTTAATACCCCTTTTTCTGGGCTGGACTTAACCGTGGAGTTAAATCAGATTATCACAGAGTTCAGAATGTCTCCAATTATGCCACTACTCGGCCGGTCGCTGTTGGTTTCGAATCCAGCCAGCTGGTCGTAGATTGACTCTGTCACGGTTTTCTCCCTTGTCCCACGTTATGTTGATTAATCCCAAGGTAGTCACGTGAGTTACCCACTAACTGTCTCTCTGCTGAACTAGACCAAGCCGGGAAGTGTGCACACAATTGTGTAATACAAGAAAGAAATGTAACATCAAAGGAAATAAGTGGACCGATGTCTGAAGTGTTGTGAAATAATGTTTTTGTATATTGATTATACACAATAGTCTCTTGAGTAATTCCCAATCCCTGCCTCTATCAAACTGGTAGCGGAACGGACGTTTCTTAAGTAAATCGGATTATTCACCTAGGTAATAATGGGAAATTTGGTTGGCCACAGCTCGCTGCTCCGAACAGAAGTATAAGTTCGTTATGGATCTGGTCAACTTGTTGATTGTTTTCCGGAATGTTACGGAAATTGCCGAAGTACTGAGTTGCGGGTAGGTTAGCGTGATTCGTCTTCAGAAAAGGAATCGAGGTGGATTTCCTTGTTCCGGTTTGGATCGCTCTCACCAAGAACTCCGAAAAAATTCCGTCTCGGGTCCCTAAGGACCCCGTAATTATGCCCATGTCATGGTGTGGGGCCGGCGGTCTCTGGGTGTCTAATCCCTCATCTCGGTGACCAATCGGATACCGGGGTTAGCTGCTATTCGTTGTTACCTGAGGTTTACCCAATGGGATTAATCTTCTTTCCATGACGTCAATTGTTAGTCGTCTCCCCCTTTCGGGGCTTGGTCAACGGACCAATGGAATCTCTCGATCTTATGACGTCATCTCCCCATACCCCTTTTTCTGGGCTGGACTTAACCGAATTTTCTTTCTCAAAATTTCTCTTTCTCACGAAACAATTTCGGGGATTTTTTTTCTTCTTAAAACAATAGGCATTAATCTTTTTGAACTGTCTTCGCCCAAAACAAGTTGACAAGTGTCCATTGACATTGTTACCCAAATTATAATTTCTACGCACCTGTCTTTAATATCTATTCTCTGAGTCACTTATATTTTCCAGTGACAAGAATGCCTTATCAGTTTTACCCTGATGCCTCTAAGTACTTTGACTTGGAATCAAAACATTTGTCATCTTTAATTCTTTTCACGAGTCATGCCAACCAGACAATCGGACACAAAATGAAATCCCCTTTTCCTTTACCCAGAAAAAATAACAATTAAATTTATCTTTACTTTATGTTTAGAATGACCGTCTGCTAGCTTTCTTTGGGTGACTGAAACCGGCATCTATTGTTTCTGCCTTGAAACTAATTTAGTCTTTTTCTTTTTCTTCTTTCTCTGGTCTTCCTTTTCTATTCTTTTGCCCCCCCCCCCCAAAATAACAATTGAATCTATCTTTTAGGTTCTAGAATGACACTTGTCTTTGTGGGTGGGCTGAAATCGAAAACAAATCCATTTCTCTTTTCTTTCTCTTCTTTCCGGGTTTACAATAATAGAGAAATACCAGGTGTTATTTTTCGTCCCTGCTTTCTTTTTAAAGGTAAAGATTTTCCAGCTACAGTTAATAATTAGTTTATAAAATTAATCACCTCCGTTTTTCTTTGCTCATATTCGGAGGATAAAGAAAATTTCTCTTAGTATGTTCTCTTATGATCTATAATAGCAATTTGAAGATTTTCCGGTTATGGTTATTAATTAATTAATAAAATTAATTATCGCCGTTCCAAAATATTGTTATACAATGACTCTATGCATTTTACTACAGTACAAATCTACTATCTGGAAAACGGATGACAGGAATCAGATTTTTAGTCTCTCTGGGTTTGTTGCGAAGCTAGTAACATGCTAAATTGCTGGTAAGAAAACCACTAATTTCACGTTAATACTCAACTAGAAAACCCTATGAAAATTACTTAGTTTTCCTGTTTACATTTTCTGATGAATCTTAATTCGTAATTCTTAAGTTAATGATTGAGTAATGGCAAGTTCTACGACAATTCGTAGAAATTCTCCCATCGTGTTGTTTAATATTTGAGCTCAACAAATTTATCAAAATATTGCAATAGCAATCATAAATATGAATGGCGGTCATTACTTCAAGAAGTGCGTAGATATGAAAAGATTTAAAATTGACAATTTTTTCCATTTCCCTGAAACAGCTGTTAAACACTTCTATCTTCTCTTTCCTTATTTTTTTCAGTGAAATCAAGTCGTGTTTTTCCTCCTCTTTCCACGCAATCAAAACGGAATAGTTCATTATTTATGAGGTGCTAGCAAGAGATGTTACACATTTATCTTCCCTTCTTTCTTTATTTATTTATATCTAAATTTTCGTCTAACGAACATAGTTCTTCATAAGAATTTCAAAATAATTCATCAAACATTATTTAATTTATGGTAATTGGATTTTTGGCGATTGCATATTCGATTTCCGTCGTTCAATACCGTGTGTATGAAAAATGATACTTTAATTGCAGGTCGGCAGGGGAGTTCGCGCCTCTGTCAAAAATAAGGTCGATTAGTTTTATCGGCAGTACCGTAGAATAATGCTCGAAAACCCTCGGAACTTTCTCATTTTGGGAAATCCTCAAACGCTGGGCAATAAATTCAGCCTCTTCTGAAAGAGATGTACTGCCTGGGATGATGGCCACCTGATATTTGAGAAAATATCATAGACAGAGGCACGAACTCTCCTGCAAACCAGAATACAATATTCGCGTATTATATTCGATATCTCCTTGCTGGATGTGCGTTGTGGTGTAGTGAATATCGGCTCGAAAAAGACATCGGAGAGCCAAGTTCGAATTCTTGTTGAATTCACTTATGCGCAAATACTCTCGTGAAAGGTATTAATCCATTGCTTCTCTCTTCAACTATGGGTTAAATAGCAGGACAGATTGGGTTCTGTAGCCTTGGCAATCAGTCTACCGCAAAAAGTAATGGCAACCTACGGAGGGAAAATCTTCTACTCCATCAGCCATGTATTTTTCGAGACATAATCGCCCATATACCATGTCTGACACTTTACTGATTGACTGAAAAAGGAAATCAATTTTTTCCTATTCATATAAAAACTACTTTTTATATTCTTTCATACGTTTTACTGAGTAAATTTGAGTGGACCGCCATAAGCTGTGGGCCGTGCTTCTAAAAAGCTTGAAAACCCCTGTTCAAAAGTGCTAATACTGTGACAATGTTTTAAAGTACTAATGCAGTGATGATACCCCATGTTACTAATGCTGTTACTATTCCTCTGTTTTAAACCTGTGATGATTCCCATCGGTACTAATGCTGTCGCGATGCCCTAAAGTACTAATCAAGGGTTCTTCTTCTTCTTCTTCTTCTTCTTCTTCTTCTTCTATGTGCTCTGTCCCTTCAGGACGTAGGCGATCATAGCTTTCCACGTTTCCCTATCCCTGGTGGCTCTGAGCACGCCTTCTCCTACTACACCGTGCAATCCTCGTTCTGTCATCCACCTGATTAAGTCCTTCAAATATGTTATCCGTTGCTTTCCCCTGTCTCTTTTTCCCTCTATCTGGCCTATTAGTATCAGATTCTCCAAGCCCTCCTTCCTTATTGCGTGTCCCAGGAACTTAGCTGTCTCTTCCTGATACTCAGTATTAATTTCCTTTTCGTTTCCATCATTTCCAAGATCTCATCATTACTCACATGCTCGATCCATGATATTCGCAGCATCCTTCTGTAGAACCACATTTCAGTTGCTTCAAGTTTTTCCTTCATTTTCGACGGTATTGTCCAGCATTCACTGCCACATCGAAGGACGGACACCACGCAGCAATCCAGTACTCTCTTCCTAGTTTCTAGCGAAATTGTCCTGTTTATTAATATCTTACAAGAAACTGAAATGAAAAAAAATATATAAAATTAAACACAATTTACTAAATACGTTATTTTATACAGTATTCAAGTATTCTGTCAATTCTACCAGTTTAGTTACATTTAAATATCTTTTTTTTTCTATTTATTAGTTTAGTTCTTCTGGATCTTTACTGAACATTAGCGCCCTCTTAATGCTGTATCCGAGGACGTAGGAGTTTCAGTGGGAATTTGGATGCACAAGCATTCCCCAACCGCATGTACTATTTATAAAATCCAAGCATAAAAAAATATTAAGCATTCACTTCATCAAACATGAACCTTTGTACAAATCGAAATTGTAAATTGCTTACAAAAAATCGTGTACATCGACAGAATGTTTTTCTCTTCACGACCCACAATTTCACACCGCATCCGGCTAAGCATTTTTTCCTTACTAACAAGCTAAGTAATTCTGATGATAGTAGAAAATATGGTAACCAACCATTAAATTTAGTGTATTTTTGTTTATACATAAAATCTGTTTTAACACGTTCCGACACTCCATCTGTATGTTGTGCAATAAAAATCCTTTAAAATGGATTTTCAGTATGAGAGAAGAAACTGTTAACAAAGAACTTATGTTTAAATCTACCATTTCAAATGTAAAATGATTAGACCTTGGCACCAATCGAGGACTGCGCTTAAGTTCATAAAGTCTCGGTAACAAAGAGCAAAGTCCATCAGAACTATTACCATTAAAATATTTATAGAAAAGGCAGCGGGAAGTTACGTTACGGTGATGGGAAAGGAACTGAAACCGAGATACCAGGTCAAGATATTTAAAACTTAAAATGGGCAGAAATATTATGTATTGGTATTTTTTTTGTTATGTTCTATAAAAATTCTAATATCTAGTTAACTGTTGGAAACAATGCATTGCTTTTATCAAATTCTGTTTTTCACGCACACACAGACACACATACACCCACTATCATTCTCTTTTTCTTTGTCTCTACTCTTTTCTTTTCTTTTCTTTTCTTTTCTTTTCTTTCTTTCTTTCTTTCTCCAAGATAGATAACAGTAATATTAAATAACTAAAATTCTTTTGAATCTACTCGAAAACTTCCCATATTCTCGTGACTGTCTGCAACGCCATCTGGCGGAAGTGACAGAACCAAAAAAATCTTTGCTGATTTGCTTGACTGATTTTCGTAAGTAAAGATATTTAAGACATCATTTTATGGTTGGTTTACTCATAAGAATATTGCGCGATGTTTGCAAATTCGTTAGGAATTGATAAATATGCTTATAGGTTTTTTTTATTCTTGTTTTGCTGTCCAAATAGAATCATAATCAGGAATATTCATAACATTTTGCAGACATCAAATTTTAGAAACAATTTTTTAATAATATGCAGAGGAAGCCGCTTATTGTAATAACTATAGGGAGTGGGAACTTATCATCAAGCAAAAAAGCTAAAATTGTAAAAATTTATATTCGTTGTTAAAAAGAACTTTACATCATAAACGAACTAGTTGTATGAAGAGCACAAAGCAAACTAGTTACTGGGTCTTTTAGATAACAGTAACTGGTTGATAACATTAAGAACATAAAATATGCAGCAATTTACATCCATTGTTAGGAATAATTTCACGCTAAATGAATTAGTAGTAGAAGTATAGAAGAAACCGCTTATTGTGATCATTTGGCACTGGGTTTTTTTTTTTTTCCTTTTTTTAAAAAGAAAATGTTAACCAACTGTTAAAATAAAGCAAATGATATAAAAATTGGAACAATTTACATTCATTATTATAAAGAACTGTATAAATGAGTTATTATTAACTAGCAGTATAGCCCGGCGTTGCTCGGGTGTAATGAAAGCTTTAAAACTAATCCAAGCTCAGACTCTTTGGGCGTTGGCACGAAAGACTAAAAAGCAATAGTTGTTTCTAGTTAAATCTAAACGGTAGACTGAAAGAAAAATGAATGGGTGTAAGTTAAATTTTGATTTCCTGGTATCGATATCAAATAAGTTATTTTCGTCACGAACTGAATATTGAAAGCTAAATAAGTCCTCTGAGTAAATGGTATCTTGGCTGAGACTAAGAACTACAATTAGACCTACTTAGAGCCAAACCTGAAGCAAAAACTAAAATAAAAGGGTTGATAAAATACAGACATACAGGCAGATAAACAGACACACACACAAACATCTTGCCTTATATATATATATATATATATATATTATCGATTTTCTGCACTATTGTAAGAACTGCAACCTTGAAACTTCTGAATATTGTTTCTTATGTCTATGAGTGTATCAAATTTGATTAAAATCGGACCACTCCTTCTATAACCTGATTTTTCGATTATCGATTTTCGATATTTATCGGGGGTACCTCGACACAAAACCTAACTAAGAACACTCGCAGACGCTTATAGTACAACTGTATTTTTAAATAAATTTTGATAATTTTAATAGGAATAATACAGAAGCCGCTTATTGTGATCGCTTTAGGATAGGGACTTTTAAATATCAATTAGGTGTTGATAACATTAAGCAAAGCATATAAAAATTGAAACAATTTACATTCATTGTTAGATTTTGAAATTCGTTGTTATGAACAAATTTACATTATAAAGACATCAATTTATTTAATTTTTTTAAAATTCTTTTTAAATATTTGGAATCAAATGATTTTTACAATATTAACTGTTTCATAATATTTGTGGTCATAATAAATAATTTTCCTTGTATTTCTTTTTTATTCCAATACTATACTGGAGTGTATATCTTTTGGGTGACATTCATAAACGAAATAATTTTGTTTATTTTACCCCCAAATCGAGAGCTATTACCAGTATCCTTTGCTCATTACATTTTTATGACTTTTGGGGGTCAGAAAACTAATAGCTACTACCTTTTCTTTAACCTTGTATGGTGGAGGGTATGTCGTCTGATGCAAAAATACTGGGTTATCAGCGAAAATACCACCTTTCAACTTTTTTTTCTTAGTTAAAAAAGATTTTTATCTTTATTGTTACAGAAAGTACCCAACGTCAAAGTATGGTGTTATTAATTAGTGTTGTTGCCTTTGGCACTAATAATTACCTCAATTTGAATGCTTCCAAAACGAAGCTGCTCTCCACCATTGAGACACTGTCTCATCTTCCATCAATATAGATCAAGTTCGTCCCCCAGAATGCAATACACTGCACCTCCTCGATCTCACTCTCTCAGTCGGCCTCAAGTGGAACGACTACGTCGAATCATTAGCTGCATCTACTGCTAGGATGGTTGGGTCACTGTATCGGGCCAGGAAGTTTTTCTCGTTGTAATCCCTCTTGCACATATACAAATCTATCATTCGTCCGTGCACATCTGGCAGGGTGCTCCTGCTATTCACGTCGGGGTTCTCGACAAAATCCAAAGAAGGATCTGCAGGGTAATCGATCCCAATTAATCAGCTCGACTTCAGTCACTTTCTCACCGACGGGATGTAGCTTCCCTCTGTCTTTTCTACAAATATTTTCACAGCTTCTACTATGACAAGCTTATCTCCCTGATGCTCCGGCTACACCAATTTACTCGAGCTACTAAATTGGCAACTAGGTCCCACTCTTTTACAGTCAAAGCAGTCAAATGTAACATCTACTTGGAGTAGAAGTAGATGTTACATTTGACTGCAGTTACAGTTTCTTTTCTCGCACTTCCCACCTGTGGAATTCTCGGCCGTATACTTGCTTCCCTGATGGCTACAATCTCCAAGAGTTTAAGTGTGACGTCAATTGGCATTTTTTATTTCCTTGATTCCAATTTTTCTTTTGATTTTCATCCTTTCTCCGACACCCCCTGTACCTTGTTCTTTTTTTTTTTTTTTAGTTCTCCTCTCATGTAATCCCTTGTCCACTAGTGGCAGTACCTCCTTGCTCAGGGTGAAACGGTTATGAAAAATAAAAATAAAAAATTCGATGTGCCGTTGACTGGAACAATTTTCTCACTTGGAATTTCCCCCTATTCTTCTTTACTTTAATCCAAAAGCTCTTGGAGAGCAAGTATTTTTTGTTGGAATATTTGTTTCTTCACTTTCCACTGCAATCATTCAATTATATTGAGATCAGAATTTTGTGCTTACAAGTCTTCTAAATGTTGAACAGCTTCATCAGCTAGAAACCATTTTGACGCACGTGATGGGTGGCCAGAAACCCCACCATGCTGAAAAAATTCATCATCTATGTAATTTGGTAGAAGATTAAACCGCAGTAAACTAATTTAGTTTTCGCTGTTTCGGTTTCCATCAACATTTACCAATTTTTCTCTACGGTGCTTTCGATGCAAACCCACACCATTACGTATCCACCAAATTTTGCCGTCATGGTGGTTTACCTTGCATCATTTTCTTCTCTCTCTCTGGTCTTCTTACATATTTTCTTGCATTCGAATGTAACTATTATTTCACTAAAAATTAATTTTTGCCAGAATCCAGAATCCCATGTTAGATATTTTGATCACTTCAACCTTCTATTCTGATGTTTTTTGGTCAATGATGTTTTATTTTATTTTACTTTTTTGTAGCTATACTACCGTTCAAGTTGTTTTCCGTAACACTCTGCGTAGTGTACCAACTGAAACTTTCATTCGCTCCTCACTTGTCTGGCTGTTAATTTTGGATTGCCTACCGAGACTCTTAAAATCTTTCTTTCATCTCTCTTTTCTAACTTCTGTGGTCTTCCAGTTTTCTTTGCACTTAAAACACTTTCAATGTAGCAAACGTCTTTTGAATGGTTTGAAAGCTGTCTCTGGAAATTGCTTGCCTCCTAGCTAAGTCTCATTCAATTATCTTACCATTCAAAGCCACAACCTTCATCGTTATTTTAGCAGAAATTTTACCCATGATTTCAGTGTAAAAAAAAGCAAGCTAACTTTTAATTACAATAGCTTTAATAAGATAAAACTATTCCTACTTAAAAAAAAAATTGCATATTATCATGACATTGTCATCTCAGACATTTCATTGCACCAATAGTTTTGCATGGCCTTTCTGCAGCCTCAAGGTGCTTAAAGTGGTGAATCTTACATGATACCTATGGAAAGCCACATCTTATTTTCTAATCCTCAAGATTCACAGACACTACTGATAAAAACATGCTGCTAAAGTCTTAACTTAATAGAATAAAGGTTTATAAACACTGTGTATTTTATCAAAGCTTTTGCACGTCAGTGTACAATTTGGACTCGCTCAACTCTGACCATCTGTTGATTAAACAGGAAGTCATATTTATTTAACAATGTCTGTCATTTCGGCTCTCTTTTCGTCCTTTTTCTCTGTGGTCAGCTTTTCTTTAGAAATCTTATAATTCGGAATAAATTAATTTTTCTAATGTATTATATCTACTTACTGATTAATTTTTACTGTAGCTTATAACCTTCCTTATTTATTTTCTTGTTTACTCATCTTATATAGAGCGCTCACACACACACACACACACACACACACACATATATATATATATATATAAGTTTTACTTCTGTTCATTTTAATACATTTTTTTTAAAAAGATACAATTAAGGATGTGGTGCAGTAAATATCGGCACGGAACAATCGGAGAGCCGAGCTCTAATTCCAGTCGAATTCGTTGCATTTGCTTTCGCGCAAATAGCCTTGGAAAAGTTATTAATATGTCTCTTCCTTCCAGCCATGTATTCTGTAGCTTTGGTTAGAAAACAATTTAATGCAAAAAGTAATAGCAACCTACTGCGGGAAAATCTTCTGCCCAGTCAGTCATGTCTCTTTCGAGACATGATCGCCTAAGTGCATATCAGGTATGACACTTAACTGACTGACTGACAATCGCCGTTTATTTTAAATATCAAATAAAATCTTTAATGTCACTTTATTTTCTTACTATCTTTAAAACTAATCCATTGTCCTGGAGCTCAGACTCTTTGGACGTTGGCACGAACGACTAAAAAGGAATAATTGTTTCCACTTAAAGCGAAACCGTAGACTGAAAGAAAAATGAATGGATGTAAGTCAAATTTTGATTTCCTGGTATCAATATCAAATAAGTTTTTTCGTCGTAAACTGAATTTTGAAGGCTAAATGAGTCCTCTGAGTAAATGGTATCTTGGCTGAGACTAAGAACTACAATTATACCTACTTAGAGTCAAACCCGAAGCAAAAACTAAAATAAAAGGGTTGATAAAATACAGACATACAGGCAGATAAACAGACACACACACAAACATCTTGCCTTATATATATATATATATATATATATATTATCGATTTTCTGCACTATTGTGAGAACTACAACCTTCAAACTTCTGAATATCGTTTCTTATATCTTTGTCTATGAGTGTATCAAATTAAAATCGGTCCACTCCTTCTATAACCCGATTTTTTTTTTATCGATTTTCGATATTTATTGGGGATACCTCGACACAAAACCTAGCTAAGAACACTCGCAGACGCTTATAGTACAACTGTGTAAATTTTCAAGAAAATCGGTTCTGCCGTTTCGGAGTCTATAGGTAACGGGCACACACACACACACACAGACACATACACACACACAGACGAAGTTCCATTTATAAATAAGATTAGATTAGATTAGATTAGATTAGTTATAAAACATAATTCCGCCTATATAAAATATATAAATACAAAATATTTTTGTATTTACAACAGACTTTTAAAAACAAATTGTTTTAATTTTTTAGGCCTGTTTATTTTTATAAAAAATTTAAAAAGCGCATACTCTTCCTTTGTGTTTAATATAAAATATAAATGACGTCTATTTTAAATAATATTTTTTAAACTCTTTTTTATCATGAATAATTTTTTTAGGTCCGTTTATTTTAATACATATTTTAAAATACCATTAATTCCCGTTTATTTTAAATATAAAATATAAATCCTGTCTAGTTTATATTTTTTTTAAATACAAACTATTAATCTCCGTGTTATATATGGACTGCGCCTGCATTGCGTTAACCATTTATTTCTTAATTAAAATTTAAATTATGTAACTGTAAGTCTCCACTAGGCGCGTGCATTGTGCATGAAACTCCGAGTTGTGCTACCGGTAAGGAATAATATGTACGTTTATAAATATATAGTTAATAGCTTTGTTATATTAAATTGGACGCTATTTTATTATCACCAGCACTCAATGTGCAATGTTGTGCTGAACAACAGTAAATCCTCAGTCCCTCCTCTATTCAATCAATTTTAAGTCTTGACATCTACTGAAGATAAGGTTGAATGCTTTGCTCGGAAGTTCTCTTCCAACTACACTCTAGACTCATCTGGAGTACCCACACCAGATTTCCCCACTAGAACGGAGGCTCTATTGAGTGGTATGCGCATAACCCTGTCACTGGTTTCAGCCATCATATCCAAAGAAGACTCCGACAAGGCAAGCGGAGATGCCGAGATACCAGCCATCGTTATAAAGAAATGTGCTCTTGAGCTGGCTCCTGTTCTCTCCAAAATCTACAACAAATGCCTCGCTGCTTCCTGCTTCCTGCTTTCCGGCTTGTTGGCTCTGTGGACCCTGTTTTTAAGAAGTTTGGAGAACGCTCTGATCCTTCAAATTATTGCCCAATCAGTCTCTTTCGAGCAAAGTATTCGAGGTTCTAATCAATGTTAAAGTGGTTAAGCATCTTACTTCTCACGACCTCCTCTCGAAAAAAACAATAAAGCTTCCGTTTTGCCAGGTCTACCCCTGATGTGTTAACGGCCATTATTGAATGTGTATATTAAGCTCTTGATAATACCGGCGAAGCTTGAGTTGTGGCTCTAGATATCTCGAAGGCGTTTAACAGGGTTAGACACGCTGGTTTCTGCACAATCTCTAGGGCTACGGTATAATTGGACGATTGTTTGATTTCCTCTAATCGTTCTTAGGAAATCGTGAAATAAAGGACGTTATTAGCAGAGTCCTTTCCAGATCCTTTCACACGAACGCGGGTGTCCCCCAAGGATCTATTCTGGGACCTATGCTGTTTCTGACTTTCATCAATGATCTTCCTGCAAGTAGGTATTTATGCAAATGATTCTGTGGTGAGTAAGAAATAAAAATAACTCTTTCCTTTAATGTTTGCAAACTCGCGAATCAGTGTGAAATCTAATTTTGACTAATAAGAAAAAGGATTGACGCCATACTGAAGGAAAAAAACAAAATCAAATTTTGCGAATCAGTGTGAATTCTTTTCTAACTAATGAAAGGGAATCGATTGACAAAACTGACAGAAAATAACAAGCCAGTGTCAAAATGTTATTTGATATAAATAGAGAAAGAACAATTAAGACAAGGACGATTGAGGCAGATGACGTCCAACCAATCATGATGTAGACAGAGATATTTTAAATCGCTTGTTGGATACAACTGTCCCATCAACACACATACGCACTCCCTCTCCTTCCCGCGTGATATTTTCCCTTATCTCTTCTTCGCCTTCGCCTTCGCCCACTCGCCGTCAACAAAAAGAAGACAAACAACAAGACACATGACCTGACTCCTAAAATTAATGTCGATAAGTACAACTTTTCTTTATCGCCTTTTCTTCCTCTTCACTTACTCGCCGGCCGAAAAAAGAAAGAAAAGAACAAGACACTTCAAGTGATTCCTAAAATTAACGTCGATAAGTACATTTTTCCTCTATCGATTTTTCTCTCTTTTCCCTTACTCGCAAAAAGAAAGAAAGGAACAAAGACTTCACTAATACCCTGTAGATACATCACATCGAAACACAGACTTTTTCTGTACACATATTTCGCTAAAATGAATTCTTTTAAACTCTTTACTACTATTTCCCTTAGAATATTCCCACACTTAATCATTTCACTTCCTACAAATTGATGTTATTCTGTTCTATAAATAAATTTCCGCTTATTTATACAAACGAAACAGTTTATATTCTTTCAACTTTCTGATCTGGAGTAAATTGTGGGGAATTCAGTTATGTTTAGCACAAGGTCAGTTTAGTAAACATGCTAGAGTTCCCTACTTCAACATTACCATTTACACCTGTCTCAATAGTAAAATTGTCAGAACTGATAAAGTAAATCTGGCCGCTGTCTTTGAAAAGGACCTGCAGTCAGTGGTTAACTTGGACAAGAAGCTTTAACGCCCCCAAAGCCAAATTGCTCTCATTTAACCACCATAAACTTCTGACTTTCATCAGGGTGGCTAACGATAGATTCTTGGAGAGCAAGGCACAGCACTTTTTGGCCTCATGTCTTCAACTAACTTAAAGTGGAGTGACTGCATCGAATCAGTTGGTGCAATTACTGCAAGGAATGTTGGGTCACTGTGTTGTGCCAGAAAATCTTTCTCGTCAGAGTCCATCTTGTATATTTATAAGTCTATCATTCGCTCGTGCATTGAACGCTACTGACATATCTGGTTTGGTGTTCTTGTTATTCATCTGGAGGTTCTTGACAAAATTTAAAGAAGAATCTGTAATGTAATCGATCCTGAATTGGGCTTTCGTCTTCAATCTCTTTCTCAGACATGACGTGGTTTCCCTCTGTCTTTTCTACAAATATTTTCATGATAACTGCTCTGACTAGCTTTTTCTCTTGGTGCCATGACTGCATGAATTGGCATCAAGGTTCCACCCGTTTAAAATTGAAATAACTAAATGCAAATGCCACCTCTACTCAATCAATTGCTTTTCTCACACTTTCCGTTTGTGGAATTTTCTTCCGTTTACTTGCTTCCCAGATAAATACAATCTTCAAAAATTTAAATTCAACGTCAATCGCCATCTTGAATCCCGTTTACCTCTTCTCCTTTCATTATACTCAGTCTTGTCTCTAATTCTCACTTCCTGTAACGCCCTGCTTACAGGTGACATTCCCGCCTTGCTTGGGGTGAAATGACTATATATATTCACTTGAAAATATTAATATAGATACTGGCAGGAACAAATACAGATCTCAACACATATGCATGACGTAGGAATAAAAGTTGCAATTATATTCTATGTCACCACATATGACAAAATTATAAGACAAAGTATCGATTGTAATAACTAAGAATCAGCGACTGAAACTATGTTTGAATAGACCACTTGTTCTTTAGTTGTTTTTACAGGCATCAATTTCCTTATAAGTCTCTACACTAAACAGATTCTTTTTTTAACGGATGAGTTAGCTACATATATTTTTGTTAGTTAATTAGAAGAAAATTCAGTTTGCTAGGTCCATAAAAATGCGGTACATTTCCTGTTTATCTCAGGACATGTTAGACATCAAACTAATTTTTTTTTTTTTTTTTTTTTTTTTTTGCTATGTGTCAGCTAAAAGAAAGAGCTGACCTTGCAAGAGGAAAAATAAACCTTTTCTTTATAGCTATAAAGATAAGCATGATTTTTAAGCACTGATTTATCAGTTTTAAATAGAACAAAAAGACAAGCGTATGAATTGCTCGAAATGAGTCAGAACGCTGACAAATGTTTATAATAAAAATTACAGTTTGGTGTTTGGTTATTCCTCCATCATCGTTTGTTTAACCGGTTATAAATATTTAGTGGTTTATTGTGTCTATTGTGCTTGTGTGTTAGAAAGAAAATGGAAATTAATTGGTTGGCTGGTTTTCTTTATTTAGCGGCCTATCGATTTCTGTGGGTTATTTAATGCCAGAATCTAAATATTTTGTAAGAAAGTTTTAATTTTTAGAGATATCAATGATTTAGTGTTACGCATCTTACTAATTAACCCATAATTGGGGGAAGCTGGGGATTCATACTTTCCCAAGAGCATTTGCGCATAATTAAACGAACTCAACGTGAATTGGAACTCGGCTTTCCGATTAATAATTATCCATTATACCACCTGCACGTCCAAGGTTACAGCATCTGCTATTTTAAACGGTCACTCATCTTGCTACTTACCAGGCGTAATGTCGCTTAACTACGGTGACCGTACGGGAACCAGTATTTCAACATCACGTGGCCGTAGCCGGAAAACTTTTGCCCCAGTCACTACTATGCGATATCTGTCCTTCTATATGGCAGCAAATGTTGGGCGATCTCTTCAAGGAAGAATGAGAGGCTCGAAGCAATAGAGATGTGGTTGTACAGAAGGATGCTGAGGATACATAGACCGAGCACGTGAGCAACGACAAGGTGTTGGAGAGGATACAAACGAGAAGAACATGCGACAAAATTATATAAAACAAAGTATCGATTTCATTAACTAAGAATCGGCGACTGAAACTACGTTTGAACAGAGCGTTTGTTTTTAGTTGCTTTTACAAGCATTAATTTCCTTATAAGTCTTTACACTAAACAGTTTGTTTTTTTTAACGGATGATTTAAGCTACATATATTTTTGTTAGTCTATTTTGAAGGAAAACAATTTGCTCGGTTCATAAAAAGATTTTCCTATTTATCTCAGGACATGTTAGATGCCAAATCTTTTTTTTTTTTTTTAAGTGTCAGCGATGAAAAATAAACTTATACTTAATGCCAGGAAGAGAAAGCTGAAGTCTCTGGGACATGTAATGATGAAGGAGGGTTTGGAGAATCTAATACTCACAAGACGGATAGAGGGAAAGAGAGACAGGGAAAAGCAGCGGGGTTTTAAGAGAGGTACCAAGAGGAAGAACATAAAGAGCGACAAGGGAAAACCGCAAGTCCATAATCGCTTACGTCCTGAAGAGGCGCAATACATAAAGAAAAAGGTAAAAAAAAACGTTCGTTTTCTGACCATGAAGTCTCACCATGGTCGATTTGTTAAAGAAATAGCCAAACGCTGAACTGTAATTTTTATTATCGTTATTTGTCAGCGTTGTTGGTATTCTGACTCATTTCGAGCAATTCATTCGTTTATTTTTTCTATTTAAAACTGATAACAAATTGGTGCTTAAAAATCTTGCTTATCGTGATACTTATAAAATCTTCGTGCAGAGGTGTTACTGTACCTGTGAGATATGACCAGATTTGACAAGCAATAACCGGCTAAGACTAGCTTTGTACTCAGTTACCACGTAAGTGGGGGCTGAGTAATCTTTGACCAATGGCCTGAGCGTACGCGCTCAGGTTCCCCACATTAAAAAACGACCTTGTGTTACATTTCGCTCCAGTGGGGGGAGTAAAGTAAATAGCATCTTGAGGGTTATAAAGAGAAGGTTTATTTTTCCTCCTGTAAGGTTAGCTCTTTCTTTTAGCTAACAAGAAAAAAAAGTTTGGCGTCTAACATGTCCTGAAATACACTTGAAATATACCACCTTTTTATGAACTGAGCAAACTGATTTTTTTTTCTAATTAAATTAATTAATTTATACAGTTAACTTATCCGTTAAAAAAGAAACAGTTTAGTATACAGACTTATAAGATTATCAGTTATTTCTTGTAACCCTTGTTCTGACATCTATTTACTTAAGTTCAATTAGTATGTTATGCATTGTCCGACCTTTAAGCATACCTCGGATGTCAAAGGGTTGGCAAGAAGAGACATTTTCAGGAAACAGAAAGGATAAAATTTCATAGAACCCAATAAGGCCACAGCTTATATTGATCCCAGTTGCGCCCCAGTGAAGCTAGTGTAGTGGCATTTTGTAAGCGACGGTTTAACGATTGTAAAATTGATAGTATTAATTTTAAGAGGAGCGGTCCTCTCCTGATTTGGATGGAAGTCACATCTTAAAAAACACCAACAGATCATCTTACGGTACGAGAAATAGGTGAGTTGGGCATCTCGACGTAGTGTAACGGTTAGCAAGCTTGTCCCTCTAGAATTAATTACACTTGAGTAATGAGTTCGAGCCTCACTGGGTGCTCCTTACTTTCGGTATTGTGCCACATCTAAGGTATGCTTAGAAAATCACCTAGAAATAGATGAGTCCATTTTATTATAAAACACTCCCTGACAGCTACAATCTACAATAATTTAAATGTAAAGTCAATAGTCATCTCTTATCACACTAACCTACATCCTCTCTCTCTCTCTTTCTCTCTCTCTCTCTCTCTTTCATGCTCCTTTCTCCGTCCACTCCACTCTCATCAGTATTCTTACCCTTCTCTTAACCACTTCCTGAAACCCCCTATAACCTGTTACTCTTTCTCATAACTTGCCTTCTATGTAACCCCCTGCACAACAGTGGCAGTAAATTGCCTCGCTTGGAGCGATATGATTATAAACAATAAAAAAAAAAAAAAACACTCTCCAAAATGAAAATGGTTTCATTTGAAACTGTTTAGTTGATTAATTTTGCTTAGCAGCATATCAACAGTTCTGTGTGTTATTTAATGCAGAAATCTGAATATGCAAATTAAAAATTTGTGATTAATTCAAGAGAATGTCATTTCCTGGTTAAATTTTAATTGTTTAGCTGTATTTTTTTTAACTAAATAACATCATAAAAATAAACAAGGAGAGAAAAACTTATTACGAGAAATGAGATTAATAACTGCTTTTTTTCTTTTCTTTTGTTGACAATGTATGCTATGTCTTCAATTTCACAACAAAAATGTATTGCCAGTAATTTTTATGTAAAATGTATTGCTGAAAATTTTGCTTTAAAATATATCGATGGTGATTTTGCTTTAAAATGTAATCTTAGTATTTTTACTATGAAAATGTACTGCTGCTAATATCTTTATGAAAATGTATTTTTGGTATTTTTATTATCAAATATATTTTTACTTTTAAAATGTATTTTATTTTCCTAATATTTTTATTTTTATTTTCGGAATAGGCTCACTATTTGCATGTAGCCGAGACCCTAACCGGTGCTACCACACTGAATCATGATAGACCTAAAATAATACAACGCAATCAAAATGCTGTAAAAAAAATCAGCTAAAGAAAATAAAATTTTTACTATACGACAAAGAAGCTAATTTGAAATAAGGAAATCATTCAAACAATATCGTTTCTGAATGACTATATGACTATTAAATCTCTTTCACTTCCTAACAACATGTCTGTTTCTATCGGTTTGGTTGTTTAATTTTGTTTGGTCTCCTTTCAGTCTATTCTTTGTAAACGTAAAAGAAAACATAGAGGAAAAAGTGCTGATGACAAAATCTTATCAAAATCAGAGACTGATCAGTTTAATAAATTTTTTAATTTTATAAAAGTGAATAGCGCTAACCAAAATTGGAGTGAGGCTTGACCCTTCTACACCCCCCCGTAAAATCGCCACTGCTTAAAAGGTAAACGTACAAAGTGTAGTCTACTTCGATAAGTATTTTCTGCTTATAACTGTAAAACTGCAAAAGTCGACAGAAAATGTTGACTCTTCACATTATCAATGCGAGGCTCCTGCGTCCTATCTTCGCCTAACTGACATGCAATATCAAGTGAGAAAAAAAAAAAAGAGAAACAAATGAAAGCAGAGAATACGAAACACCTATCTGACTGGGCCGGGCAGGTCTAAGTTTGGTTCGGTTGCTTTTATTTCCTACTCAACTGTTGAGAGATTTACAGCTGTTTGAGTTTAAGTCGTAGTATTCGTTACCTCCTGTTTGCAATGCAAGTTGACAAACAACAAAACATGGACAAGTAATTTCTGGTCCGAAATTTTCACAGATGGACAAAGACAATTCTTGAAATTTTTTTTCCGACGACTGTCTGTCTGACACACACACGGATATATATATATATATATATATATATATATATATATATATAATAGCAGTATAGCCCGGTGTTGCTCGGGTGTAATGGGTGTAATGAAATCTTTAAAACTAATCCATGGTCCTGGAGCTCAGACTCTTTGGACGTTGGCACGAAAGACTAAAAAGCAATAGTTGTTTCTAGTTAAAGCGAAACCGTAGACTGAAAGAAAAATGAATGGATGTAAGTTAAATTTTGATTTCCTGGTATCGATATCAAATAAGTTTTTTTCGTCGTAAACTGAATTTTGAATGCTAAATAAGTTTTCTGAGTAAATGTTATCATGGCTGAGACTAAGAACTACAATTATACCTACTTAAAGCCAAACCCGAAGCAAAAAAAATAAATAAATAAATAAATAAATAAATAAAAGGGCTGAAAAAATACAGACATACAGGCAGATAAGCAGACACACACACAAACATCTTGCTTTATATATATATATATATATATATATATATATATATATATATATATTATAGATTTTCTGCACTATTGTCAAACTGCAACCTTGAAACTTCTGAATATCCTTTTTTATGTCTTTGTCTATGAGTGTATCAAATTTGATTAAAATCGCACCACTCTTTCTATAACCCGATTTTTTCGATTATCGATTTTCGATATTTATTAGGGGTACCTTGACACAAAACCTAGTTAAGAACACTCGCAGACGCTTATAGTACAACTGTGAAAATTGTCAAGAAAATCGTTTCAGCCGTTTCGGAGTCTATAGGTAACGGACACACACACGCACACACATACACACACACACACACACACACACACACACACACACACAAAGTTCCATTTATAAATAAGTTTAGATATATATCGAAATAAAAGTGAGTATGTTAATATTATTAGACATTCTAAAAACGAAGCAGCATAACCACTAAAAATCCATAGCAACGCCGGTCTGTATAGCTACTTAGTTATAAAGACAAGTCCTCGGTGAATTTAAATGAAAAAAATTTATGAAAAAGACGACCAGTTACAGAAAACCTGTTCTAAATCGTAAAATCAAAATGCAATAAAATTAAGACATTATTTAATTGGAAAAGGATTTTAATTACTTTTATGAATAAGATTTATGGACACTGTAGATTCAAAAACAGTTTTTTTCTGTGAATAATGAATGTTTACAATAATAATTTTCATTTTTTATTTTAATTATATTAATTTATAAAGTTTGAAATTCTATATCAATTTATTGATATTACTATTAAGTAAGCAAGCGTCTTCATAAGTAAAACTATAATGTCAAGGTATATAAAATTCATTAAAATATTAGATTACTTAGAATATTTTCACAATTTCTAAAATTACTGGATAGTTAAAAATATATATAGAAAAAGTGTTCACGTTATATTGGTCATGTAACTGTTACAGCTTTGTCCCACGTAGAAAAAATACCAAATCTATAAGTCTATCGAGATAGCTGTCAACATCTCGTTAAAACACTTAACTTTGTGTTAAAACGCTTTTCTGCGATATTTAAGGCAATTTTAGTATTTGTTTCAAAGTCAGTTTCGGAAAAGAATATTTTATTTTGGAAAGTTTTTAATAAAGAGACTAACATTGTCATGACAGATTCGCAAGAATGACTGTTTTTTTAGCAATTTTAACGATTAAAAAATTAATTTGAATTAAAATTCGGTTTGAAATACAGCAAAATATTTTGCTTATTGTAAATATTAAAATCAATCTACTAGCATGAAATTACAACTAAAATAAGAACTTCCAGAAATATTTCCTATTTTTAAAAATGCATTTCAAATTTAAGGTACCGATTTTCTTTGGCGATATATATATATATATATATATATATATATATATATTGGGCATAAATCATAAAAAATGGCTTGGTGGTAAATTCTTAAAGTATTTTATTAGTATTAGATATTGACACAGATTTTACATATTCTAACATATTTTTAATTTATTTTATTGCATCTCTTTTTGTTACTGTCATCCGCAGGCCAGGTCTAACATGTTCCGGTATCAATGATCTTTCTCTTTCTTTTTTTCCTTGCCCTTAATTCTGTTTTTTATACACGCACAGACAAATGAATTAATTTTCCCATAATGTTTTGGTCTCGCTAATGAAATAGTTGGTTAAATTTACCCGTGAAAAAGGCCATTCGATATTAGAAAATTTGAATTTATATAGATAGATAGATAGATAGATAGATAGATAGAATGTTTATTAGTCAGAAGTACATTCCAGGAACTAAAGGCGTTACGGAGGATTTTTTTTTTCTGATTGGATTACCTACTGTTAATCAAATATATAGAGATCTATCTCAGTTTGTGTGTGTGAGAGTGAGGCAGAGATCAAGAACAGCAAAGAGAGAGAGAGAAAAAAACACAACAAAATCATTTCCAAGATTTGAGGATATAGATACAAGGTTATTCTGGAGTGGGTGTATCTCTTTTCTTGTCTCTGCGAACTCTTCGTCTCTGTCTTTCTTTCTTTCTTTCTTTCTTTCTTTCTATTTATTCATCGCTTTCTCTCTATCAATTGCTCTCTCTAAGTTGATCTGCCGAAATATCTATATTGTGTTTCCTTATCTGCCTTCCTGTCAGTATTAATTAACCTCACACTAGCCAGATGCTACACCAAGTAAATAGTATCCATTCTTATCTCAAAACAATCCAGGAACACACGCACGTAAAGACATTTCCAAAGCTTTTTCATGTTAAAAAAAATGCCATATGCAGCAAAAACAAATGTTGACTTTGCGGATATCTTTTATGCATCAGAGTAAAAAAAATTCTCTAAAAGTTTTTTGTCATATTTTATGCCATTCTAAAAATCATAATAAAGAAAATGTGCACTCCAGCATGGATCGAATTTGCGTTCTTCATTTCAAGGGGAAACCACCGTTTGATTCAGTGTTCTTTACTGCTTGACACCACTGTAATGACGTTTAAAGCAAGAAAAATGTCAGATTAAAAATAAGACCATATTTTTCTTAGAACTTGTTTTGTTTACGTTTCTGATACGAAACTGAGCTGATATCAGCTTTTGGAGAAAACAACTGGATAAGAA
This sequence comes from Ascarosepion bandense, assembly GCA_037127315.1. Lineage (NCBI taxonomy): Eukaryota > Metazoa > Mollusca > Cephalopoda > Sepiida > Sepiidae > Ascarosepion > Ascarosepion bandense. Next base: position 896,266 of record JBBBDQ010000866.1, on the reverse strand, counting down.
GGTGTGCTTTCCTTTAAAGGGAAACTAGAACCTTGATGAACTTTGACCCACTCTCTCGCTCCCCACTCCCACCTTCCCTCCGTGCGGTAAAGCACGACGGACCAAACAGTGGTTTCTTCTACAAAACAGGACGAAGGTTCGATGCCTGTCAGGGAGCACATTTTCTTTATCAAGATTTCTAGAAAGCACTGGCCGATAGACGTATTACACACCGAAAATAAAAATGGGGCGTCTATTTCATATACTAATATCCGCTAATAATAAAGTTTAAAGTCATAAATATATATATGTGTGTGTGTGTGTGTGTGTGTGCGCGCGCACGCGTGTGGAGATTACATAAAGTGGAAAATATACAGACAAGGTGTTTCGCTTACGTGTTCTACGTAGGCATCTTAAGGTTGCAATGAAAGATAAAATTATGTGTAAGGAAACTGCGTAGAGATTTTTGACGGGAGGAGGTAATAAATTTATTTTATCAGATACGACTACTGGAATGCGTTTTTTATTTTAGTTTATTTTATCGTATTTATTTATTTTTCGTTTAGGTGTTGAAATTGTTCAGATGATCAGGTTGAAATTAGCCCACTACCAAGTAAATCAGATGAGCGTTGTGTTGCAGTCGATATCGGCTTGAAACGTAAAATCGGGGAGCCGAGTTCGACTTTCTGTTAAATTCCTTGCATTTACTTATGCACAAATATCAATTAATCCGTCTCTTCCCTCCACTAATGGGTTAAATAACATGACATATTGGGTTCTATAATCTTGGTCGGCAACCAGTCTATCGGAGAAAGTAATGGTAACCTACTACGGAATAATCTTTTGCTCAGTCAGTCATGTTTCTTTCGAGACATGATTGCCCAAGTGTGTATCACATATGGCACTTAAATGACTGGATCTGTTTGTTTTTATTTTGTTTTTATTTTGTTTATTTTTTATTAGGTCGTATGCCGCATTTTGCTACTATTGCTTTTGCGATGATCGATTATATTCTGTACGAGCCTGGTCTGAGTTCCCTGTCGAAGCAACATCTGTACCCCTACCATCCTCTCACTTCTAATTTACATAAACATATTAAGGGGTTTATTCGCTGTTTTCCTCTTCTGAAAAGCCGAGTTTGCTAAAAACTATTTTCCATGAATGATAAAAAGATTCCATTCAACCGGCCCAGATTGAGAAGTTCCTACTGAAGGAAAAGTCTTTGTTGGAGGCACCATTTTTCTTTAGCAGAACTTCTCAAACTAGGCCGGTTGATAATAATTTCACTATTTAAGAAACTAAAAATAAAAAGTGACAGCATCTCAAACCCTTTTTTTAATAAAAAAAAATCGTTCATTTACATTTTAAATTATACATCGATCTATCTATCGCCCGGTTCACACTCCACCCACGTCTATTAAACAGGTTAAGAGGCTCAGCCCTTGTTCCCTGTTTAGGATGTGGTTTCCGGCTTTCTCTTTTCCAATCTTTTCACTATTATGTAGCCCCCTGCACATCAGTGGCGTTACCGCCTTGCTCGGGGTGATACGATTAAAAAAAATCTATTAGAAACAGAAAAAAACTTTATGTTTTCATTTCAGATTATTTTTATTTTATTTCATTTTTTTTCTGTTTTTAGTAGATTAATGTTTAATTTAAAATGTAAATAAATGTTATTGTTTTCTTTATGTAAAATATTGCATAGCGTTCTATCCCCACCTCCGTTGCTCTGTTTTCCTGTGCTTTTTTTTTTGTGTGTGTGTCTCTTAAACTAAAGATCGTTCGAAGTTATCCAATAAAAAACAGTAAGGGTTTGTCTTTGAGGAATTACGAAAAGTCAAAGAAAATTTCCAACTTTATTCTGTCTCCTGGAAACGAAATGCTGTCCTTTAGTTTTGCAGACGCTGTCTTTTGCTAGTTAGGACTAACTTTAAATTTTTTTTTTCGTTTCACCCATGTTCAATATTTTTAATGTTTCGATTTCAGATTATTTGTATATATTTATTTTTTCTGTTTCTAATAGATTCATGTGTAATTTAAAATGTAAATGAATGTTTTTTAATGTAAAATATGCATAGCATTCTATCCCCACCTCTGTTGCTTTGTTTTCCTGTGTTTCTTTGTGTCTCTTAAACTAAAGGTCGTTCGAAGTTATCGAAGAAAAGACAGTAAAGGTTTGTCTTTGAGAAATTACGAAAACTCAAAGAAACTTTCCAGCTTTTTCTGTCTCCTGGAAACGAAATGCTAATCTGGGGAATTGACATATCTTCCTCTACATGACTAGTTATTTGAATTTATACTAAGTATCTACTTAATATTTATATTCTTCTTTCTACCACTCACCTTGTTGTTTTGTTTTTTTACGGGATGTTAGCAAACCAGTAGGGGAAATATTAAACCTACAAAGGGCGGAAGAACTCTTAAGCTAACTAGAGGTGGTGTCTAAATAAATCACTGTGGAGAAAGCAACAGGATACCACTCCACTATTTATCTATCCTGCGCATAAGCATGGCTTTACAACATAAATATATGAAACCTAACAGTGTGAAGGGGGTTGCTTCCAAATGAACTCCTCGTCCGTTAAGGACCGACATGGGCAACAGGTGTCACCTGACTGTCATCCGGTGACTGTTAGCACCAACGGCGTAAAAGGGACACCATAAACAGAAGATTCAGAAATGCATTCGTTAAAAGCAAAGCCTATCCAGGCGCCGATTGTGGAAGCGACCACGTCCCAGTCATCTGCAAACTAAAGGTGAAACTCCTGAAATTGAAGAAGCCTAGTGCAGCACCAAAACTGAAATACAACACGCTCGTGAATAACCTCAACCGATAGAAAGAATATAACAGCGTAAAAATCAAATACGAAGAATAAATTGGAAAAGAACACTAGAAATGGGACTCACTAAAGGAAGCGATAGTGACATCAGCAAACAACATTGTCCCAAAGGAAATCAGGCGCAGAAGAAAAAAATGAGTGGATGACAAGAGATTCTCAACATGGTGCAAAGGAGACAGAAAATGATGTCAAAACATGGAATGGAGAAATAAGGAGAAAATGCAGGCAGGCTAAAGAGGAATGGCTCAATGACAAATGTGCAGAAGTAGGGAGATTGAGCAGGCATAATAAAGCAGACATGCATAAAGAAATAAAAGAACTGACAGGACAAAAATCTGCTCTTCAACAGGATGTACAAAATCCAAGGATGGAACAATCATATTGGAGAAAAAGGAAATACTCCAACGATGGGAATAATATATAAAAGATCTTTTCCACGACAAGAGAGAACAACCAATAATACACAAAGATGAGGATGAACCGGAAATATTAAAATCTGAAGTGGAATCTGCAGTAGCCAAACTGAACAGAAACAAAGCAGCTGGACCAAACGGCATAGTAATAGAGCTGCTGATAGCCCTGGAAGAATTTGGCATAATGAAAATTACAGAAATAATAAATTAAATTTATAATAGTGGTGTAATACCAGATAATCTCAGCAAGTCGATCTTCATAGTACTACCAAAGAAGCTAGGTGCAAACGAGTGCGAACTCCACAGAACCATCAGTTTAATGAGCCATGTTTTTAATGAACAAAACTGATCGTTCGAATCTTGATGAATAGAGCGAGAAGCAGAATTAGGCCAGAAATAGAACAGTGCGGGTTCGTCAAAAACACTGGAACAAGGAACGCCATATTTATGATTAGGATGTTCTCCAAAAGGGCAATACAAATGAAGAAGGACTTGTACCTATGTTATATCGATTATGCAAAGGCGTTTCACAAAATATGCCACAAAGAATTGATGGAGATATTCGGCAGCCTCGACATATTTGGGAAATACCTAAGAGTAATCAAGAATTTCTACTGGCAGCAAACCGCCTGTATACGGACAGGTAACGAATTCAGCATATATACACAGATAGAAAGGAGCGTAAGACAAGGATGTGTCTTTTCACCGGATCCATTCAACTTGTACAGAGAGACTATTCTGAGGACCCTAGAAGTTATGCCAGGATTCGTCATCGGAGGCCACAATTTAGACAACATAAGGTACGCAGATGATACAGTACTGATAGCAGACACGGAAACGAAACTACAAGACCTCCTACAGAAGATAGTTAAAGAGAGTGACAAAAAAGGACTACAAATAATCTGCAAGAAAACCGAATGCATGGTCATCAGCAAAAAGGGCAGCCCAAAATGCTAAATACAGGTGGTGGATACTAAAATCAAGCAGGTACAAAAATTTAAATACCTGGTAAGTGTTCTAACAGAAGATGGAAAGTACGAAACAGAGATCCGAAAGCGAATTGGCATAACGAAAGACGCATTCCAGAAGTTGAGTAAAGTATAAAGAAACAGGACAATTTCGCTAGAAATAAAGAAGAGAGTACTGGATTGCTATGTGATGTCACTTCTTCAATATGGCAGTGAATGCTGGACAATATCATCAAAGATGAAGGAAAACTTGAAGCAATTGAAATGTGGTTCTACAGAAGGATGCTGCGAATATCATTGATCGAGCATGTGAGCAATGATGAGGTTTTGGAAAGGATGGAAACGAAAAGGAAATTAATACTGAGAATCAGGAAGAGACAGCTAAATCCCCTGGGACATGCAATAAGGAAGGCGGGCTTGAAGAACCTGATACTAACAGGCCAGATAGAGGGGAAAAGAGACAGGGGAAAGTAGCTGATAACGTATTTGAAGGACCTGATCAGGTGGATGGTGGAACCAAGGTTGCATGGGGTAACAGAAGAAAGCGTGATAAGAGCCACTAGGGATAGGGAGATGTGGAAAGCCAAGATCACCTACGTCCTGAAAAGACAGGGCACACAGAAGAAGTTATAGTAAATATATTTTATATATATATATATATTAAATTATAAATTAATTTAAATATAAATTACATTATATATGCATTATATTTAAATTAATATAAATATACATTATACATAAATTATATATTTCTTCCAATATATATTGGAATAACAACTCTTAAAAAACGAAAATACACTAAATATATGCGAAGATATTACCTATATAAACCTATACGCAAAATTGTCTTACAAGTTTCATTTTTTAAATCTATTTATCTCATGTCTAATATTAGCGAGCGTTGAACCTATACATAAACCTAATTAATCCAATCTGACATTACTGACCCCTCAATAACATCCATATTAAAATATCCATCGTTACAAATACATCAAAATGTTTGTAAAATATCTTTGCCTGTAAAGTAATTTGCATGGCCAGAGTTGTGATCTCCTTCGCCGTCAGAATCGGTTTTTGAATACGTGGTGTTAGTTTTCTTTTTGCCTCAACAAATTCTAAACATATTGTCGTCTGTCTTTGTTGAATCGAACTTGCAAAATCATGGTATGTTTTTTATGCTTCACCGATTTCAGAGGTTCTGACTTTCGTAAACAACCAGTAGAAAATGCCAGGAGAGTCTGAATATGACTTTTTCTCGGCACAGCGGCGTGGAGACTGAAAATTTAGCAATCAAAGATGGCCGATCTGTTTAGAAATCAAACATTTCCTTCTGGGATGAATAATAGCCGAGAAAAAAAAAGAATTAGATTCTATTTGTCACTTTATGAATGTATAATTTTGTTCTTTTTATTTTAGTTTCCTTCGTTATTTATATGAAGGATTTTTTTCAGATATTTTAGCACTGACTTAATGTTTTTAGAAACGTATTAATTCATAATTTATACAGAGACAATATATGGGCGTCTTTAAGATATACATAAAAGCAGGTTGAAATAGGCGTGACAGATGAGACTTGGGCAACCCAAACGTTTTTAAGTTACGATGGGAGGTGGAGGCTACCTTGCTTTTACTACCTTTTACTAAAAGGCATATATCAATGAACGCTGGAGATAGACAGAGAGATAAGTGAGATTCTCGAGTTGATAGATAGATAGATAGATAGATAGATAGATAGATAGATAGATAGATAGATAGATAGATGTTGTAACCAAAAATGGTTACTGAGTGAGAAATAACCCAAACGGAGGTTGAAAAGTGAAATATTAATCTTTATAACAACAAAATACAGCCGCGGGAAGTAAATAACCAGTAGTAGTGGTGAACTGCTAAACCGCAATATCATCCTCCTAAAAATAGTGTCCAGCCTCTTTATGAGGATTGGGATTATGGCCGTATCTGACTACCGGGCACACCGGACACGGGTCCGGGCCGATCCGTGCAATCTTAGTGAAAATCCAGGCAAAGAAAAATGTCTTCGTCAGAAATCAAACTAAACAATTCACGAA